>ML793139.1:396545-415961 GCA_009831015.1 Picea engelmannii
AGCCCCTTCCGACTAGACCATGATCCATATGACCTATCCTTGTGCGACCGTGGTCCAACTTTCCATCGGGATTTCGGCATTCTTGACGACACGATGTTTGTGTCCACTAAACTTGCGATTCCCCGAAATCCGATGGCTTACGGTCGTTGACTTGCTGACGGTCAGCTCCTTGGTGTATAGCCTGCCACCTGCCTTCCACTATTGAAAGCTTCCCCCGATATCGGGAGATCGGGTATCGGGATATTGGGACTTCTGCTGCCATGTGCGCAAGACTTTCAGTTCCCCGATCCCCGACTCTGTGGGATCTCTCGCCACGTCCCCCTGGACCGGACGACCTGCATTCAGCCTCTAAAGATAAGAGACTTCTCTGCTACTAAATGTCGAGTAGATCGGCCACTCCGACACCCCGATAACTGTTGATTTTCTTCATGGATGGATCTCGGCTGCCGATGGCAAAACTTCGCAGGCTCGCTTGATATGTTACTTGGAAAAGCAAGAATTCTCCCGAGCTRCGCTTGAGTATTTGTGTAACTTGCAGACCTGCATGCCTCTTGAACCCGCGACAAGAAATGTTACTAACAAGGTTGATGAAAATCATCAAATTGTTGATTATCAAACCAAGAAAAAGATACCAAGTAAAGAAGCAACTCCATCAAGCACTATGACACCAAGAAGATTAACCAATAACATCAAGACTCTAATAAGGTATAAGGACTAGATGCATTAATGCCCCATACTATTTAAACTTTAACTTTTGGAGAAGAAAAAAATCATAAAGAATGGATGAATACAATGCAAGAAGAATATGATTCCATTGTGAAAAATGATACATGAGAGCTCACTAAGTTGCCAAAAGATAAAGTTCATATAGGTTTCAAATGGCTATCAAGTCAAAATTTAATTTTGATGGTTGCATAAACAAATTCAAAGCAAGGTTGGTTGCAAGAGGTTACTCACAAAAGGAGGGCATAGATTACAAAGAAAAATTGTACCTATACCTAAAATGATTCCCATTAGGCTGTTAATTTCTCTTGCAACAAAGTACAGTTGGTACATGTACCATATGGATGTTAAATCAACTTTCTTGAATGATGAACTAAAAGAGGATTTATATATTTAATTCAACTTTAAGTTTTTGTTAAGAAATGGTCCAAGAACATCTTGTATGCAAGTTGAAGAAAGCATTGTATGGTCTTAAAAATGCTCCGAGATCATGGTATGTCAAAATTGATAACTTATTCATTCAACATGGATTTGTTAAAAGTCAAAGTGATCCACATTGTAGTGCAAGAAAGATGAACACATGAACAATGCATTGATTTCCTTGTATGTAGATGATTTGATCATAACAATTTCCTTGTATGTAGATGATTTGATCATAACATCTAGTGTTATAGATTTAATTGAATATGTCAATCTTCACCTATCTTAAGAATTTGATATGACATATCTTGGTCAAATGTATTTTTGTATGGGGTGCATTGAAATATGGAGGGAGAATAGAAACATCGTTATAACTCAAAGGTAGTATGCATAGAAAATTATTTAAAAATTCAATGTGCATGAATGTAAACCAATTTCTACTGCATTGGAACAAAATGTTAAACTTTATATAGATATGGTACAAAACAAGTTGATGGCACTTTGTACATACAATAAGTGGGAAGTTTGAACTACTTAGCCATAACAAGACATTCGAAAGTACAATGATACCTAAAAGATGCTATTGATTATGGTATTAAATATACTAATCATTTGAATGTTGAGCTGACATGATATTTCACTCTTTGATTGGGCTACTAATCTAAATGATCTAAAGTCCACAACTAGATTTTCATTTACCATAAGATCGTGTCATGGGGCAACAAGAAATAGCCAATTGTTTCGTTATCCTATACTAATTCTGAATATAAAGCATTATGCAATGCTACATGTGAAATTATATGGATTACTTGCATTTCTAAATTAAGGAAGAGTATTAGAGATAATTCATAAATAGATTTGTATGTAACATAACTATAATTGTAATGTGGAAAAACATGGCTATAACTATAAAGATAAGAATAAGGTTTATAGTGATAAGATTGCTAGCTAGGTGATGATAATATTAAAAGTGAGACCTTGATCTGTATTAATATCAATGGACACAATCCACTCCACTAGTGGATGTAATAATAGTTTTTGTGTGTTAATACAAGATACCATATCAATTTTGAATGTTTAAAGTGGTGAGAGGCTATTATGAGAGGATGGGTGCATGTGAGTTGCAAGTGTGATGTTTAAGGGTTTCTCTACAATGTGCTATAGTTTTCCTCTACAAAACACTTCCATGTTGATTCTTTCCAATAATGATTTTTTTTTATGATGCACATTTTTCATGTTGACTCTTTTCAATCTTCAGTTTTTTAATGTGCTATATCCCCTTAGAGAATGAATTGTTGTCCTATCCCTACTTCCCCTAACTGACAAACTTGGCTAGACTTATTATCCCATTTCTCTTTTGGTTTTCTCTATCTACCTATCTCAAACCTTTAAATTGTATAGATTTATTTTAGATTGAGTTAATATTGGGTTTTTTTTTCATATTATATTTAATTTTCAATACTTTTGAATGTTATCATGATTAAATTGTTGATGTAATATTGGTTTTTTTCTTCATATTATATTTAATTTTCAATACTTTTGAATGTTATCGTCATTATTATTAGTTTAAAAATAATGTATTATTTACCTGTAACAATGTATATAGGTTCTCCATTGACAATTTTTAATAATTTATTTTTGAATTATTTTAATTTTTTTTAATAGAAATTATTCACTTTAATTTTTAATATTTTTTTTATCTTATAGAAATTAAATAATTGATGTAATATTATTAATTTTTAAAAATCTTATTTATTGTTTACTTTTGGACTCTAAATTTTAATAATGTAATGTTGAATAAATTAAATTTTGTTTTTTTAATAGAATTTATTAGCTTTGATTTTATTTATATCTAAATTTTTATATAAGTTTTTAATGTCATGAAATTTTTTATTGTCATAAAGTGTTTGTGTAAAATATGTATATTTTTTATGGACAAATTTTAATAATGTAGTTTTGAATAATTTAAACTTAATATATTTTTAATAGAATTTATTTCCTTTGATTTTATTTATATGCACTCGTATATTTATCTTAGTGTAAAATTTATTCATTTTGATTTTATTTATATCAACTTGTATATTTATCTTAGCGTAAAAACTTTTTTAATACTATAAAAAAATTATTATCATAAAGTGTTTTTATGAACTTTTCAATGTTATTATTATTAAAATAATGACATAAAGTGCTTTTGTAAACTTTTTATTGTTATTGCTATTAAAATGACATCATCTCATCCACATCCACATAATAGAACAGGATTCTTATAATAGAACAGGATTAACAAAATAAATGTCTAGTGCAGTTCATTCCATTTGTATAGCAATGTTTCTCCATGTTATTATAGATATATATATTTTGTTTATCAATTATGTATTTAATGGAATTCATTGATAAATATATGGTTCTAGAATTTTATAATTTGAGAAATTTTGAAATTGAAATTGTAAATAAATTTACAAATTTTAAATAATTATATATATAATGATGATAATTAACATCCACTAAAACTTAAAAAATTATATATATATATATATAATTTTTCATATTTTTTTAATTTCCAAAAAAAAATCATTCAAAAATTAAAAAAAAATATTTTGTTGATGAATTAATATTATATATACATATAATTCTTCATATTTTTATAATTTCCAAAAAAAACAAGTCATCAAAAAATTTTAAAAATTATTTTGTAGATGAACGAATAGCCTATTCTCAAACGGTGGTGTTCCCCGCTGTGTAAATGGATAAATATCAATATATTTACAGCGAGAGAAGCATTTAAAAATAGTTAACGTATTTAAATCTACCAACTCTGTATAGTTAACGTTTCTAAATCTACTAACTCTGTTAAGGATTGGGAAAAATAGTTAAAATTTCTAAATCTACCAACTCTGTTAAGGGTTGGGAAAAATTGAGAGAGTGTAAAGAAAGAAGCAGTTTAAAAAGGGAGTAGTCTATCTATTAATTTTTTTTATTTTTTGGATAATTATCATTCATTGAAAATAGGTGATCCAATTGTTTATTAAATTGCAATTTCCTATTTTTTAAATTAATGCAAATTTTTAAACTATTTCTGGCAACAATTTCGTATTGTTTAAATTAATGCAAAATTTTAAACTATTTCTGGACAAAACTAGTAGAAAAACGCAGACGGGAAAATTAAAAAACATAATATTTATACTACGCCGTTAATAGAGGTAACTTGAGGGAAAAATTAAAAAGGAGAGGTAAAGCAAGCCGACGTGTACTCCCTTACTGGGCAGACAAGTAGGTACTTCAAATCTTATATGAAGCTTCGGTGCTTTCTATTGTTATTATTCTCAGATTCTGAGTCAGACATTCGTACAATTAGCGCACCAAATGCATTGAAATTCTCTTCTCGCAAATTGCACATCGCATCGTAATACGTATGCATTCAAAGCTGCGACAATTTCAACACAATCTTTCATGATTTCATAAGTACTGAAAGATCGGATCCATTGGTAGTTACAAGTATACATACATACAGATCTATATGATAATTACAAGAAGATACTAAGACAAAGCCGAAGCTCTGGCTGTCCTCGAGAAAATCCTTTGTCCGGGGGCCAGAATGGCGTGTGGATCGTATTTCTCCTTCAGATCTACGAATCTGTACCATTTGGTACCAAAATGTTTTTCCCACTCTGATTCCGTCGTATAGTGGGGAAGATATTGTTTCGCACCGATACCAGCTTTGTTGCAGAAGTTCAGAATCCTATTATTTTGATCCATCAAATACTCCACACTGTTGCTTCCTGTAGCTGAAGGAAGAGAGGAGCGCAGGAGGCCCACCAGGTAGAAAATATTTTCTTCCGGGGTCACTGCTGACATTCGTTTATCCCATCTGCATAGAGAGTCGAGAATTCAGTCAGAATTTTTTATATGGTTTATATTTGTTAAGCCCAAAAATATCAATCAATAATTTTTGCAGAGGAAACGTCATACTGACGTGTTACTGTTCATGGGGTAAATAAGTATGGGACCGCTGCTTGTGTTCCGAAGAATGTCTTTAAACACTCGTGCATCGAATTCATGAATTTTGGATCCTGGAACGAATAAATTTAGCCATGGATGTGGCACCTCCCACAGCCCCTTGGAACGGAGTTTCACCTCTGATGTGTGAACACGATCAAGAAAGTCCACATACGAGACATCCGTAGTAAAAACCGATTCTGGAATGAAGTGCAGTGAAGATAGCAGGGACGTTACATCCTGCAACATATATGCCACCACCAAGAACATATTTTCTGTCAATAAATTAAACACCACAGATATGAATGGACAATACAGTAAGAGGAGTGTTTACTATATAAATATGGCAAGTACCTCGTCAACTGTTTTGTTGTTCATGTAATTCATGGTCATTTCCAAGCAGTACAAGACACGGCCTTTCGTGTTTAGACTTGTCACTTTTACTGGATTCTGAGGCGAGAAGAAAGAAGACCTCCAATTGCTGAGTAGTCCTTCGTTGTTTGCAACTACAAATCCTTCAACGTAATCGAATGTGAGGTCACCTCTGGGACGAGATATTAGATATTCCTGATCTGTGGTGAATGCTTTGAAGTCAGCATACAGGACTCTGATCCATCTCACCTGTACAATCAACATGCATAAACTCTTAWMAATCTGAAATTACTTAGMAAAACATCCAYTATACAATCAACATACAAATCTRTGAAGAGTAGAAAATAACATGAAGTAAAAGCTCACCCTCTGTGGCGCGGGCTCAAGAGCAATCCGAGCCTTGGTGATGATACCGAACTGACCTAACCCACCAAGAACTGCATGAAATAACTCGGTATTCTGGTCTTTCGAGCAATTCAATACGTYCCCTTTCCCTGCATAGGTGATTGGACATGATTAGAAGGTAAAAGAAWACAGGGAYTGTCAATTTATAAAGGAAAAGATTCACTTGTGTTCTTTTTGAGAATGTTTACCTGTCACGACTTCAAGCTGATRGACATTGTTGATCTGAGGACCATGGCGAAAAGCTTGGCCACTGATTCCAGCGTTGGAGAGTGTTCCACCCACTGTGAGATATAGATAGTCGGTCCATGACTTTGGAGCCAAGCCTTCCTTGAGCGTAGCATGCAACACGTCAATCCACAGCTCACCTCCATTGACATCAACATACAAACCTTGGCTCTCCACATCTATAACCCCCTTGAGGGACCCCATCTCTATGACGATTCCATTTTCTGCTTGAGCTTGTCCGTTGAGGGAATGAGCATGGCCTTTGGCAGCAATTGTGAGATCGGACAAGGAGCCACATCTATAAGTCGACTTGACCAGTGTTGCAATGTCCGATACTGATGCTGGATAAAGCACAGCTCTGGGATGAGTTCTATGTCGATTCCCAAAATCCGTTGCAGCGAGATGGGTGTTGTCGAAGTCGACATGTCCATCAAAATTAAGGGTTCTGAGAGGCGAGCATCCAAAATCCAAACTCGACAAACCGACAGCAGAAATCAAGCTCGTGATCACGAAAATCAATACCAGCACTGAAGTCCGGTTCTCCATTGAAGACCACAACGCTAGGGCTAGGGTGGAAAGTGAGGGCATTATGGGTTCCAATATATAATAAACAGGAGAAGAAACAGAACGTTAATTGGACATTTGAAAACTTTCAACAGACGTGCCAGATGATGACGGTAAATATGGCTTTGCAGGATCTCTCTTTTCTCGATTTTGGCAATGCTACGCTAAGCGAGCTTGCTATAATATCTTTGCTTCAGAAGCCAAATCCAGCAGATGTGGCTGCTTTATGGCACACAGAATCCTATTTTCACAGACCTACGGTAGCTAAAAAAATTCTCTCTTTTGGGACGTGTCGCCTGGGGGGTTTGGAGCAGGGTATATAGAGAAATGCGCTGGACTGGACCAGCCTAGGCCACAGTCCAAATGACACCGCTAACAAATTCTATGTTGCCAAGAACAGGCCCGGGAACGACACGAAGACACGAGAGAACTTACAACGTTGAAATTCCTTGTTGCCAAGATCAGGCAAGGGAACGACACGAAGACATGAGGGAACTAGGAAAGAAGACGATGTTTGATGAAAGATCGGCGAGCAAAGCAAGAAATTTATAGAGGAAAAATGCATGAGAATCGAGTCGAATGTGTACAGCAGGGGGCAGAGTCACGGTGTCTAAGCGTGGATAACAAGGGGGGCCACTACAAAGGTGAGGGAATTTGATAAGATGGAAAATGGGAAGGACTAGAGTAAGTCAACTAGTTGAGCTGAGGGGGGAGTGGCAGCCAATACTCAATATAATGGTGGATTGGAAGCACGAGCGGGACAGAGGTAATTATTGATCTGGATTTAGTAATACAAAGCCCTTGAAGAGCACGTAATGACGAGAGGAAATCTGAAATCTGTCAATGTACTGGGCATTAGTCATGCGAGCACGCAACATATCTACGGCTCCTTAAATACATTGCAATGAGACTAAATGTATGGGCGGCCCAGAGGAGCGGCATGGTGATTGGCCCAATATCATGTCGATCGCTTGCATGATTCACCCGCCATGGAAACCAAAAAGCACACATGCTCCGCATTAATTTTTCAAGATTCCATCTTCGCTCTTCCGATCTTTTGTCTTTCGTATTTATAGAAATCCTTTTCTGCGGGCTTTGGTAGGATGTTGCAGACGAACCAAAACCAGCTTCAAATAGAAGATTTGGGATATCCTCGTGGGGACGAGAGCCTCGACCTTTCACGTGCTCTGCAACTTCACCAATTCTTAGTGGGACACTACCAGTCCCCACACATCATCCTAGTAAACATAGACATACTTTTAGGTTGCAATGCACTTCAATCACATTGTCACCTGTAAAAGCAATTGTTCAACACCATGACGCCATTCTTTCAGAACTTCCAAACTTTTGGACATGTGTCTAGTCCAATAATCCACCACACTTTCTAATTTTGGATGTTACAGAATCTCTATTATTAAAGTAATTGTGTGTGGCTTCCACTACCACAAATCCAATCTTAAACTTGGGCTGGGCCTGTCATTGCAGTGTCTTCAAAACCAAACTCTGTCAAATCCAGGATTGAGATGGATGCCTTATAAAACCAGCATAATCACAGTAAACGAGGTGGTTGGACTATTTTTGATAGGCATAGACAGGGATTGTGGTTTAAATTGACGGTCTTCCTCCCAAACGAAGAAGAAAGAAAGCGTTTGCATGCCATTCAAATCCTTGTTATTAATCTGTAATTAAGCTTTTTAATTCAAAACTGAGGATTAAAGCGCAGAGACAAATCATTCAGCTTTTATCTTGAACGTTCATCTTGGAACAGAGCTATCGAATATTCCTCCAGAACAGATTAATATTTTGTGTAGCGAATCTTACATTAATGATGATTTCATCCCACTAAAGTGGAGACTAATACTGTTTTGAAAATTGGACTTTCTTTTACAGAAAACCCAATAGAATATGGTCAGTCAAATTTTCGCTATTAATTTGGCTGTATCTAATTGTACGTTTTGTGGGGATATGATTTTTTTAATTTTGATTGAAATTCCTTTAAAAATTTGGTTGGATCTGGAGAAGATTTTTTTCAGTATTCTAAAAGTTTTTTACAAGTTCAATTTATTTCTGAATTGATAACAAAAATACAACTTAAAAAACAAAAAATTGTGATTTTGTACAATAAGCTTTTTAATTCAAAACTGATGATGCAGAGACAAATCATTCAGCTTTTATCTTGAACGTTCATCTTGGAACAGGGCTATCAAATATTCCTCCAGAACAGATTAATATTTTGTGTAGCGAATCTTACATTAAAGATTATTTCATCCAACTAAAGTGGAGACTAATTCTGTTTTGAAAATTGGACTTTCTTTTACAGAAAACCCCAATAGAAAATGGTCAGTCAAATTTTCGCTATTAATTTGGCTGTATCTAATTGTACGTTTTGTGGGATATTATTTTTTTTAATTTTTCTTGAAATTTGTAGAAAAATTGTTAGATCTGCAGAAGATTTTTTTCAGTGTTTTAATTTTTTTTTATAAATTTAATCTATTTTTGAATTCATAACATAAATACAACTTAAAAAACAAAAAATTGTGATTTTATACAGATTTATACAACCAAATTTAAACGAAGAAGAAAAAAAACGTTTGCATACCATTCAAATCATTGTTATTAATCTGTAATGAAACCTTTTATTTCAAAACTGATGATTAAAACGCAGAGAAAAATCATTCAGCTTTTATCTTGAACGTTCATCTTGGAACAGGGCTATCAAATATTCCTCCAGAAAAGATTAATAATTTGTGTAGCGAATCTTACATTAAAGATTATTTCATCCAACTAAAGTGGAGACTAATTCTGTTTTGAAAATTGGACTTTCTTTTACAGAAAACCCCAATAGAAAATGGTCAGTCAAATTTTCGCTATTAATTTGGCTCTATCTGATTGTACGTTTTGTGGGGGATATTTTCTTTTTAATTTTGCTTCGGAGAGAAATTGTTGGTTAGTCAAATTTTAGCTATTAATTTGGCTGTATCTAATTGTACGTTTTGACCCACAGTTTGGCATTTTGCGGAGATTTTTTTTTTTAATTTTGCTTCGGAGAGAAATTGTTGGTTAGTCAAATTTTAGCCACTAATTTGGTTGTATCTTATTGTAAGTTTTGGCCCAAAGTTTGGCATTTTGTGGAGATTTTTTTTTTTTAATTTTACTTAAAATGGCCTGAGAAATTGAAATTGAAATTGTTGGATCTGTAGAAGATTTGAGATGTTAATTCTGTATGATTAGCTTCAAAAGCTTTTTAGCAATATATTGAAAACAGAAATACAATTTAAAAAATAAAAAAAATTGTGATTTCTTACAGATTTATACCCCCAAATTCAAGCTAAAAACTTAAAACATAGAACAATTAAACAACACCATTGAGATATTAATTCTGTATGATTAGCTTCAAAACTTTTTCAGCAATATATTGAAAACAAAAATGCAATTTAAAAAACAAAAAAAAATGTGATTTCTTACAGATTTATACAGCCAAATTTAAGCTAAAAACTCAAAACATAGAACAATTAAACAACACCATTGAGATATTAATTCTGTATGATTAGCTTCAAAAGTTTTTCAGCAATATATTGAAAACAGAAATGCAATTTAAAAAACAAAAAAAAAATGTGATTTCTTACAGATCTATACAGCCAAATTCAAGCTAAAAAACCCAAAACATAAAACAATTAAACAACACCATTGAGATGTTAATTCTGTATGATTAACTCCAGAAGTTTTTCAACAATATATTGAAAACAAAAATACAATTTAAAAAAACAAAAAAAATTGTGATTTGATATAGATTTATACCACCAAATTCAAGCCAAAAAACCCAAAACATAGAACAATTAAACAACACCATTAAGATGTTAATTCTGTATGATTAGCTCCAAAAGTTTTTCAGCAATATATTGAAAACAGATATACAATTTAAAAAACAAAAAAAATTGTGATTTCTTACAGATCTATACAGCCAAATTCAAGCTAAAAAACCCAAAACATAGAACAATTAAATAACACCATTGAGATGTTAATTCTATATGATTAACTCCAAAAGTTTTTCAGCAATATATTGAAAACAGATATACAATTTAAAAAACAAAAAAATTTGTGATTTGATATAGATTTATACAACCAAATTCAACCAAAAAAACCTAAAACATAGAACAATTAAACAACACCATTGAGATGTTAATTCTGTATGATTAGCTTCAAAAGTTTTTCAGCAATATATTGAAAACAGAAATACAATTTAAAAAAACAAAAAAAATTGTGATTTCTTACAAATTTATACAACCAAATTTAAGTTAAAAAAACCCAAAATATAGAACAATTAAACATCATTAATTTGTAATGAAGCATCTTTTACAATTTATATTTTAATTTGTAATTAAAAGGTAGAGACAAACCATTCAGCTTTTTATCTTGAACGTTCAACACGGAACAGGACTATAAAATATTCCTCCAGAACTCATTAAAATCTTTGTTTAATAAATCTTAATTGAAAGACGACTTAATCCAAATGTGAAGCGTAATTCTACCTTTTGAAAGTTAGATTTTCTTCGAGAGAAAACAGAAAAATGTTAACAGGTCATTCAAATATTGTGAGTAAAACAGAGACAAACCATTCAGCTTTTATCATTAACGTTCATAACGGAACAGGACTATAAAATATTCCTCCTAATAAATCTTAATTGAAATACGACTTAATCCAAGTTCCCAAACTCATTTAATTCTTTGTTTAATAAATCTTAATTGAAATACGACTTAATCCAAATCAAGTGAAGCGTAATTCTACTTTTTTGAAAACTGGACTTTCTTCGAGAGAAAACAAAAAAGCTGTTAACAGGTCATTCAAATTTTGAGATTAATTTGTAATTAAGTATCTTTTATGTCGAATGTTCGTCACGAACAATAACTATTGAAATTTTTTATAGAGTTATCCCAATCGTTCTTTAGTCAATAATCTTAATCGAGTGAAATGGTTACTCAACCGCCGAAACGTGCCAACTGTTTTTATTTTAAAAAACATTAAAAGTAGGCTCATAGACCTGATTGAACCTTAAAAAAAACATATGGCTTCTTGTTTTTTTCTGGGAAGACTTGGCCTGCAGGTTGTATCTTTTCCTCCCACAAACCAATTCGTCCTATGGATCATGCAAGTTAATAAAAGATTCTGTATGTTTCAATAGTTTGAATTGGTTGTTGGGTGGTTTGTAGACCAATGAGAATTATCTCTCATGAATCATGGAAGTTTTTAAAGAATTCTGTATGTTTCAATAGTTTGAATCGGTTGGCACGCGGTTTGTAGACCAACGGGAATTTACCTTACATTAAGACTTAATTTTCAGCGCGTGGTCCAGTCCAGCGGTACACCAACGGGACTTTTAACATATTAGCCCAGATTTCGTTCTCAGCCCGTGGCTCGATGGGTTCTTCCTGAAAATCCTCCCTGAGACATCACGTGCAAGGAGTTCCGATCCGTTGCGGTGGTTTCTATTAAAAAGAAAATAATATTTTCAATCCAATCTTAAAATCATTCACAGAATGGCCCTAAAAACGGATGTCACGCCCACTGATTTCTTGTATGACGCCCTGCAGATTTCATGGCCGCCGTCATTATCAAAAGCCGGCCGACAATCTCATGGCAGGGAGAGACCAATTATAAAAGCTGCCGCCATGACGTCAAGATGCCGTAGAAAAGAAGAGGTTTTAGCCGGCCACTGCCATGACAGAGGCAGGGTCAGGCTCCAGCCCCAACAACAGTTGAGGAGAGGGGAGGAGATTCGTCCACGCAACCTTACAATTGTTTTCATGCATGCAACTTTTCATTCAAAATAGCCGCTTGCATGCAACTTTTCTTTCAAAATAGCCGCTATTTTGCCCAATCAACTGCGCATTTGCATGCTTTTTAGTTTTCTAATCTTGTCACTCACTTTAATAAAGTTATTGGATTTTTTTGTCGAATGAGTAGTTCAGAAATCTCGAAGTTTGGTGAAGGACGAAGTATTAGCCATGAGTTCTATCTTCTCGATGTTTGGTTGGGTTTACATCCTTTAGCGGTCCAGATCTGAGTGATTGGTGTTAGTAGGGCAGGTAAATTGTTTGTTAGGGTTGATTTGTCTGTTAATTTTTTTTTGAAATTCATTAATTTTTATAGGTTAAAACTTTGATAATGGTTAATAAACTGTTTCATTTTAAAATTCCAATCCTGGATGTTGGTGATGTTTTCTATATCTTCAAAGTTTAAATGAATTTTCAATTCTGGATGTTGGTCATGGTTTCTATATTTTCGAAGTTTATTTTACATTAAGATTAATAATAATGGATGTTGGTGATGGTTTCTATATCTTTAAAGTTTAAATGAATTTCCAATTTTGAATGTTGGTGATGGTTTTTATATTTTCAAAATTTGTTTTTTTTTTTCCAAAAATTGCTCATTTATATTTATAATATAATTGTGTACATATGTCAACATATCTTTTTCATACATAATCACTCCTCTTATACTACTCCTCTTCTCACGGTGGGCGTCAATCTCTTCATGGTTTCTTGTGGACTCTCTSGATTTATAAGAGATTTCACTCAAGGCAGAGTCCAATTTTTCTTTTACTTCTGTGACTTTATCTTAGATTTGATCAACAGAGTGTACAATAGTGTTTGTAGATACTTGCAGATCTATAATTTGGCTTTTCCAGGCATAGTCATTAGTCACGAAGGTGTGAGTAGCCATACCTCTTAAAGCAGTATTGGTCCAGTTAATTTGTTCAGAGACCCAGTTAATTTGTTCAGAGACTGACTGGACTCTTTTATCAATTCTTGATAGTTGGATGGCCTCTTCAGAAAGCATTAAGGGAACTGCTTTAACTTGTTTGTTGTTGTCTTCTAAGACAATCCCCTTAAAAGGTGGAAATGTAGAATTAGATTCTACTGTATGCCCATCAATGCTTTTCCACTTGTTTAGGAAAACAGAAAGCAAATTCAGAAGTAGAAACAGTGATGTCTACAGTGTTATGTACAGTACGAACGCAGACTGAGGAATCCATAATGGTAGATCTTACTATTTCTGCACAGGAAAGCAGGGCGTTTAATCTTAGTCCTCTGCTCCGGGGAGAGAGAATGTCAGATAGACTCCTGGCCGACTGCTCAGGCAAAAACTAGTAATCTCTGTCAGGAGGTCGCAGTGGTGGAAACTCTGCCTTTAAAGAGCCCGAGACTACTGATACGGCCTCAGAGTTGTGTCGCAAGAGTGGAAACCTTGCCTTTAAAGGGCCCGGGACTCTTGATACGGCACTGGATTCTTTACACACAGAAAATAAATCACACAGACTATAAATACAGAGTGACTAGCTTTATCAGATCGAAGAGACTGATATCATACCTGGGGTAAAAGAAAGGCTGATGGCTCTGATACCAATTGTAAAACTGCTCCTTACGAACATCTTTGTCAGAGGCCTCCTCTGTCAGAGAGTTGAAGCTTGACTTATCGGACCCTTGTCTCATGCACTATCTCCTCTCGCCATCTGGTCTTCTGGTTTATGCTACTCTCGACAGAACCAATATCGTCGGGTTAACCGCTTTACTCTGTCCGAACTATGAACCCCACCACCTGGAGTCCACCAGGCTTTTGTAGTTTTATGTGAACCCTATAGCCGGCTTTCCATGACCCTTTGCACCTACAACTGCCCTATAGTAGCCCTCTGCCTTCGCGGGACTTACTACCAGTGCTCGGTCGTCGCTTTATACCAGACTACCAGTGAACCTTATTATCTGGATGAGTGAACTATATCAGACAGTACCAAAGAACATCGAGTGCAAATACATGCAAATAAGCGAGATCATAATGAGTGCATGTTACAGAGACAATGAGCAAAACTTCAGAGATAAACACATATATGCGGAAGACTTGTATTATATTAAATCAGAGCATAACCCACAAGTATTACAAACTTTGTATCGGATGCACAGACTGAGAGCAGTATGCTTCTTTGCTCACCAAACTTAATTACAGACTATGGAATCAAAGAAAAACACGAAGCTTCAGACAGAAGGGAAGCTTAGAGACTCGGACTCACTAACTCACAACTGCGAATGCCCGAGAATGAGCTCTCATCCTTCTTTTATACAAATTTGTGAAGGAAGAGTCATCATGAAGAAAAGACTTGAATAGACAAGTGGCCTCACATGTCTGCCACTGAATCTTTACTTTTAGGATTTGGCGGTAGAGATCGTGTAAGATTCTCCGACCAAATCATAGATTTATTTCATATCTACCAAAAGGAGATGAAACAATAGATCTGACGGGGTTGTCATGCAAGATTCCCCGACCAGAGGACAGTCTAATATGAAATAAAGTAGAGTACCTTGGAAATGTGGGTCAAACCGCACCAAAAGTCAGAGAAGTGTTCCGAGTTTCCAAGATTCTCTTTATTACATAAGGACAATAATTACACAGTGGAGGTTGATAACAACAACCCACAAAACCCGAATGGCACCACTGTCGGCCATTTAGACATGAATTCTCGTGATTACACTGTGGAGTTGGTCACGTCAAACCACAAAAACCGACTAACTAGACAACAATCATTCCATTGGATAATCATGGAAGTGACAGAACCTATAAGGGTCCCAGCGTTGAGTGAATACTTCTCTGAATAGTGTTGGGTCTTCATCACTGTCTTCATCTTGTTGGAGTACATATTTGGTCCTGATAATCCATGGATGCCTCTCCCTTATAAACAACATTTTATATTCTTCTTCGGAATAAAGATCCCTGACAGTTTGTAAGCTCCTATTTGGGAAAAGGAACATTCTAGCTATTTCTGTTACTTTAGGATCTATTCCGGTTGGATGTAACCCAAAGTTTTGCCACCAATCTGTGAACCAATCAGGTTCAGGGAAAAGGATGAAAGATACAACAAATTTGATCATGCAATAATAATACTTGTATCTATCTGTCCAAAGACAGACATTATACCACATGGTTTTGTATTGTGAATAGTTTACGTTAAACAGTCTTTCTTCAGGATCCTGATTTGGCCATGATTGTAGAGTTCTCATTCTATTAATTTGGAAGAAATTCCAGGCTGGAGTTTCCTGCCATGATTGAGTTTGCTGATCAAACCATTCTCTGTTAGCAGATACCATTCTCTGTTAGCAGATCTGATTCTACTAAGATTACCCATCTCAACTAATTTTTGTCTAGATGCAATTGTTGAAGCATGATGCATTCTTCCAATTATGTGCTAAGGGGGAATTACATGAATACTAGTGTTTCTTGAAAATCCAGGCAATCCAAGCTCAATTCCTTCTGATGATCTTAGTTGCCATCCGGGTATCCAATGTTCTTTATAAACTTCCCAGGGAGTATTGTCATCTAGATAATGGGTGACTGGACCATTTCTTTGATCATCCTAGGCATTTATAATCACCATGCCTTTTTGACAATAGGCAATCTGAGCATGAGACTCTGAAACAAAGGGTGGTTCGACCCTTTTGGGAGGATGACCTTCAATACTTGGCAGAGTGACAAAATAACCCGGTTCTCCTGTGGGGATTTTATAAGAACCATGTGGTTCTACTGCAGATAAAAACGGGGTGCCAAGGATGCAATCCACTGGTAATTCAGAAATTAAATATTTCATCCCTAAAACATATTCTCCAAATAACAAAATGCCTTTAGGAATTTCAAAATGAAAGGAAGTATTTACATTTCCTAGTCCAGTAGCAGAGCCACAACTAGGAAGCCAATATTTTGCCGGGATCAGATCTTTATTCACTAGATTCATATCAGATCCAGTATCTAGGAGTGCATTTAATCTAAACACTTCTTGGTTTATCTCTAACTGGATTATGACAGAGTATTTTGGGTATCTGACAGGCATAATTTTCATGCATGATAGCCCTTGCATTTGGGCTGTTGTTTGGCCTTGTATTATTGATTTTGAACTTTCGAAAGGAGCATCTTCTAATGGTGGAGGAATGGAGTCTAACCTGTCTTTTATTTCTTTAATTTATTGTCTGGACCAAGAATCAATCTTGAAACTGTATTCTGCTTCGTCCTCCATTCTTTTGATTTTTTCTTTTAAACCAGAGATCTCCGTTTTCAATGAAAATACTTCTTTGGCCAAATCTGTTATAGAAGTATTTTGTAACTTTGCTTCTTTGTTGAATTTGATGAAGGTCTTTGTATTTTTGTCAAAAGAAGCATCAATAAACAAAGGCTGTCTTTTAGGTACCTCAATATTTTTATTCTTTTGTTCAGCCTTTATAGTTTTTACAAAAGTATCAAGAAGAGAATTTTTCATATCACCTTCAGGTAGAGCCTTAATTTGGGCCAGCATCTGTGCTTCTTGATCTCCTGTGTTATGGAACATACAGACTTTTAGTTTTTGCTGGGTTTCTGGTTCTGATTCAAAATCAGAACTGTCTGTACTACTTTTGCAAGAGCAGAAATTTGGATTTCTACAAGTGCAATCTTGGTTGATCAATATTTCTTCTTCTGAGCTATATTGGAACTTAGAAGTACTGTTAGAGTTGGAGCAACACCCTTCTTGAAGAAGATGAACTTCTTCTCTTTTGAATGGATTATAAGGGCATTGATTGGTCTCATGATCATTTGCTCCGCATCTATTACAATGTGTCTGCAGGGCTAACTGTTTTTTCTCTTGAGCCTCTTTTGCCTTTTGTTCTGAAAGTTTCCCTTTAGATTTTCTAGAGGCTATGTTTTCTGGACAGTTATAAGCCAAGTGTCCTGATTTTCCACATATCCAACAACGAGCTTGTTGCTTAGCCTGGTGAGTATGAGTTTTCAGTTTGATGTCTTCAGGCTCATAGTAATGAGTTATGGGCTGGTATTTATATCTATGTTTATATTTTCTCCCCTTTTCATCCCTGACTTCTCTTTTCTTTTTCTTTATTTTCCTGGCTGGATTTGTGATGTATAGACCATATTTTTCACAAATAGACTTCTGATCAGGGAGATAGGCAGATTTTGATACAGAGTTTTGGACCTTCATACTGGTACAGAGTCCAATTAAGGCCTTAGTAATTAGGGAGTAGATTTCTCCCCATGTGTATAATTCATAAGGAAGTTTGAACACTTCCTAGATTTTTAGATATTCAACAAATCTACTTGGTATTGCTGCCAAGTATACCTGTTTCCAGAGGAGGTTTTGATTGTCTTGTATTTCAAATATTCTGCGTGGTATCAGAGCCAACAAAGTATCCCAATACAATAAAAAAAGAATCAACAAAGTATCCCAATACAATAAAAAAAGAAAACTAATGTGTTCAACTAATCATCTATACAAAAAGGATTTCATTTCTTAAAGAAATAAAAAAACTATCTTTCTTCTCTTTTGTCTGTGATATACCAAGCATAAATCTTTATGCTAAAAAAGATTTTAAATGAGGGTGGGGCCCTCATTTCCATCTAGCCAAAGATTGTATATGATTTTCCCTTGAGTCTTCAGCAAAGCCTTCTTTGAGAGAGGGCCTCGTTTTCTTTGAGAGAGGGCCTCGTTGTTTAGTTCCCTAGTGTATATGATCTTAGTTCCCTAGTGTATATGATCCCCTGAGCTGACTGATACTGTCCTTCAAAGTTTGCTTCAATGTTTGTTTTACATTAAGATTAGTAGTAATAGTGATGGTTGACATAGTTTAAATTTTAAACATTCTAAGTTTTTACTTATTTTCAGGTATTTTTTTCCCATTAGTTTTGTCTAAAATCCAGTCACTAATTATATGTTTTTTAGGGTTTTGAATATATTTAAACATTCAAAGACATCATTTAAACAATGTAAAATTGTGACTTTATTAACAATTGGATCGTTGAATTCCCATAATAGTTACAGAAAATTTAAAAACATAAAACATTTAAACTAGGCCACTATAATAGTTAGATTGTATCTTTTAACTTAATTTGAAATCATCATCCGGTATCCTCTGTAAATTTGGTTTACATTCTTTAGGATTGGTGATGTTTTCTAGTTTTTTTTTTTCCATTGATTTTGTCTAAAATCTAGTCAAAAATTTAGAAAATTGCAGATTTCTAATTCAAATTACATATATTTTTGAGGGCTCTGAATATATTTAAACATTCAAAAAGTCATTTAAACAACGTAAAATTATAATTTTAACAACAATTGAGTTGCTAAATTCCCATAATAATTATAGAAAAATAAAAAACATAAAACATTTAAACTAGGCCATTATAATAGTTAGAACTATTATATCTTTAGCTTCCAAATCAAGTCATAACCACCATCGATGTCCAATCTTGGCTAAACTATTGGGGAATCATGGAAGAAACCATTTTGCATAATAAAGATACTATTAAAAAAAAGGTCAAATCAAAATTTAAGGAAAAAATGTGGTGTGATAAAGAGTTAGAGGAAAAAAGAAAATTAAGGTATTATAAAGATGTAATCAACCATAATCTAGAAGATCAAAATTATCTATTTGTTTTGCCAAGTGTAAAGAAAAAAATAAGCATTGCTAAGATAAGAACAAATTCTCAAGAGCTCCATAGTGAAACTGGGCGTTGATCAATTCCTAAAACGCCATGGGATGAAAGATTGTGTCACATTTGTGACACTAAGAAAGTTGAAGATGAAAAGCACTTTCTCTTAGATTGTCCAGCCTATACCCATATTAGATCTCATTTTCAAAATATTGATCACACTACCAACCTTCCTAACCTCTTAACTCAACAAAAGTATG
>ML793139.1:416126-445354 GCA_009831015.1 Picea engelmannii
CACTACCAACCTTCCTAACCTCTTAACTCAACAAAAGTATGGTGATCTTGGAAAGCTTCTCTTAATGCTTTTCGAGCACAGAAACAAAATTCTAAAGAATCACAAGTAATCACTTACCCTCTTAAGGTCCAATAAACCAATTAAGTCTTAATGGACGTTAATCATCATCTTCATCATTAGTTAGTTTACATTCCTTAGTATTAGTGATTACTTGTCGGCTGTTATACTTATACCTTTCACTTAATCAGAGATCCATTACCGTACTATTATATTAAAAGTGGTTGAAGATTTAAAAAATTGAACTTTTAAAATCTATTTAAAATTAAACAAAAGTTATAAACATTCATACAAACAGAATTTGAATAAAAATATTTAAAATCCAAATTTTTCCGATACCTTTTCACATTTATAGAAAAACGAAATTCCTTGAATCAGCATTTTTTTTTCGGAACCATTGATGCTGGCTGAAATCGTTCCGGCCTCAACCACCCGATTTCACCATCCAACAACTTCAACTATTATTAATCCAAATCATCAGATTGGCTGTCTCATTCCCCTTAGATTCCTTACTCGGACTGCACTTACTGCACTCTTTATCTGAAACAAAAAGAGGAAGCGCACCATATTTAGCTTTAAGTTTGATGTTGGTCCACTGCTAACTGTCCACTAGATGTTAATATTTATTGCCATGCCGACCAAGTATTCCAAACCCTTCATCTCCCAGTGAATCTTCTGCTGACAGTAATGCTGGTCCACTAGTTAGTTGTTAATGTTTATTGCCATGCCGACTAAGTATTCCAAACCCTTCATCTCCTCGTGAATCTTCAGCTGATAAACATATGGCATTGAAAATATGTATAATTGGTAAAAGCATGCTCGCATATAAATATAAATTTAACAATTATGCATGCATGACCTGTGCACAAAAAGAAAATACAGCTCCACCATCAACAGTTTAATTTTCAATGTAAGTAACAGAAAAATGAAAAGTAAAACTATGGATGTTCCATAAGTAGGCGGTGCTGATTTTATTTATTTATAAAGACTTGGGTATTACAGCAGCTATACAAAGTCAAAGTGGGGCGGTGCTAATTCAGCTCTATAAAGTCCACGGATTTGTTTATTGGAGACAGAATTAAACAAAGATCTGAAATCATGTTTTTCCACGAACTGAAACTGCGTGGATGGCATGATACATTTTCGTTTTAATCACTAAACCACGACTGGATTGACAAAGTTATAAAAATATAAGGCAAGCTTTTATGATATCGACAATTTAGAAAATATAACAGAAGGGCCACATCCTGCCGCCAGATCCCTGCTATAATTTTATGCCAGGGTTGATCGATAATAAATATATACGTTTGTAAAGTCAAACCTTTTAAATGATAAAATATCAGTTTTAATAAAATAAAATTGAGTAGACTTTGACATCCATGTTTTCAAATAGTTATTTATGTTTTGAACAGAATCATAAATATTAATTTTCCTTTCCTCGACATGCTCTTTGAAATATTCAATTGAGGCCGGTCGAAAAATATTCATGGAAGTAACAGACCTGAATCTGATTATTGAAACATTAAAACACAACTTTATGATTTGAGGTACGTAGATATACCTTCCTTTCTCTCTTTACCAGATAGCGGGGGACTTTCCCCCACCCCCTTCTTGCTCCTCTTTCGGTCTCACCGGGTGAGAGTCATGCTTTTGATTATCCGGTAGTGGAATCTGCATGCCTTTTATCCCACTACTGCTGATGCTTTTGTTCAGTCAACTGGATCAAATGCAACATGATTCAACTGAAGAAAAGTCTAACAATTAGCACTGAGTGTTTATCTTTCTTTGAGTTTTGCTTATTTGAGTTTTGCTTATTTTAGTGTTTGAGATTATATATTTTGATTGTTTATGGAGTTTTTGAAGGTGTTAAATCTATTTTGTTCATTCAAAAATACTATTTAAACAATGTAAAATTAAACAATTGATTGTTACAAAAGTAAAAAAACATAGAACATTTTTGGAATAGATGTAAAATTTAAATTATGTTAAATTGGATATTTGTTGTAGATTTGGATCTTTAATAAAAAAAAATTATTTAAATTAGATATTAGAATGAATTATTATAAATGGATACGAGTTCCCTAATGTCATGGACACCATTCCTATTGTCCCCATAAAGGATGAAGTTTTTTCTTTAGATGACATAGAGTTCGGGGTTAAGCCTCTTGCAAATGGGAAAACTAAGGACATTGAAGGCTACCAAGCTGAAATTTTTAAAATCAAAGGGTCTATCCTTATCCATCACATACACAAGCTCTTCAATTTAGCAGTCAAGCAGGGCTTCAATCGAAGGCAAAGCCTCATTGTTCCTATTTATAAAAATTGGAATAGAAACATTCACTCTAATTATAGGACCATTATGATTAGCCTGATTTTAGCCAAGCTTTATGGAATTATTTTGGAAAAGAAGATTACCCTTTGGCTAGAAAGTCACAGTAAAAGAGCTAAAGGACAAGCCGGGTTTAGGAGATATCATTCAACTGTGGACCATCTTGTTACCTTTAGAATCATTGCACAAGAGTTTCGCAATACTAAAACCAACCTTTTTTGTTGTTTTGTTGACTTTAGAAAAGCTTTTGACATGGTTCCTAGGAAAACCCTTTGGAATAGGTTGGAAAAGATAAAAGTGCCTTTCGAGTTGAAGGGGATGTATGAGAACGTTATTGCTAAGTTTAAAAACACTGAGGGTTGGTCAAAAAAGATTAACTGCAATATTGGAGTCAAAGAAAGTTGTCCCTTGTCCCCTATGTAAGTTTTAAACCTGCGAAGTAAAGCAATGCATATAGATTCTTAAGCAAAACAAAAATTAATCAATGGCTCATTCACATAGTACACAGAGATTTACATTGGAAAAACCCTCAACCAATTTTTTTTTTCTTATATTCCTTATATCGAATTTTCACCATTCATCATACAATATATACAATGTTTTTAGGTATTCCGTAGATACCAAAACCCTAATCCCTTAATCCAAGATTAATTTAGAAAACCGCTAAAAATAGCAAAATCTGCTAAAAGTAGCGAAAAAGACGCAGTTGTCGAACTTGACGCGTCCTCACAGACACTTGCAAAGAATATAACATATAACCAACATTCTCCCACGTGTTGCTTTCTTTGCATACAAGGGTCCACAGGGTTATATAGTTAACAATCCAGGGCAACAATGCCCATTGTTACTCTACACCAGGAGAACTTTTCTGTGCTCACAGACTTTGTCAATAAATCTACAACATTCTTCAAAGTGTCAACCTTTTCCAGCAACACCTTCTTTTCCTCAACCATGTCTCTCACAAAGTGATATTGAACATCAATATGCTTTGTCTTTGAATGATAAGTTGGGTTCTTTGCCAGGAAAATTGCACTCTGACTATCACAATCTAATCTCACTGCTTTTTGTATCAACCCAATACCTGAACACAATCTCTGTAACCATACCGCTTCCTTTCTTGCATGAGTGGTTGCCATGTATTCATCTTCTGTAGTTGAGAGTGCTACTACAACTTGTCTTTTGCTCATCCAACTAATTGTTCCTCCAAATAGGTTAAACACATACCCACTTGTAGATCTTTTGCGATCCAGATCTCCAGCTCAGTCTCCATCAACAAAGACATGTATGTCCGCCACTCTGTCCAATCCTGGTCTTCCTTGGTAGCACAATCCATAATTGGTAGTGCCACGCAAATACCTGAAGACCCTCTTTACTGTTGTCCAATGCTCCTTCCTTGGTTTTGACATATACCTGCTCAAAACTCCCACTGCATGTGCAATGTCCGATCTAGTACAGACCATTGCATACATCAAACTACCAATTGCACTAGCATATAGAACATGGGACATGTCCTCTGCTTCCTCCTGTGTCTTGGGACACTGATCTGTAGATAACTTTACACCTATAGGAATAGGAACCTTGACCGGTTTACTTCCATGCATATTAAACCTCTGCAATATCGTCTCAACATTTTTTCTCTGATTCAACCAGATTTTCCTGTTTGCACGATCTCTTTTAATCTCCATTCCTAGAATGAAGTTAGCAGCACCGAGATCCTTCATGTCAAATTTGGAGGATAGTTGCGATTTCACCTCCTTGATAAAATCCATGTTATTTCCTACCAACAACATGTCATCAACATACAACACTACATAAATGAAGTGATTACCAACCTGCTTGGAATATACGCAGTGATCAACCCTGCTTCTCACAAATCCCAATCCAAGGATGTATATGTCAAAATTTTGGTATTGTTAGCGTCAGGAGTCACTCCTGGATTGCAGCAGGAGTAAGCCTAATGCCCATTAGTTTATGTCGCAATTTGTTTATAAAGGGTGATCAATTGGAAGAAGACTCAGAGCAATATCGTTTTAACTTGGAAACTAGGCCAAGCATGCACAAGCAGATGAGGTCTCGGTTTAACTTCAGACAGTAAGTTGTAATAAGGGTAAGTAGGAGGAAGACTTCTATGATGAAATGCAAAGGTCTGTTGTAGGCATTGAGCTTCTAACAGCCTGTAGAAGAAAAACTTGAACACAAGAACATCTTATATTCAAATGCAGAAACACTAAAAGAACATATAACGACGTTATAATAAAACCTTTATCATAACACATGCACAACGATTCACGTGAATCAATCAATCATGAATTCTTTTAGTATGGGATAGAAACCAGATGAAAAAGAGAGTTGTCTTTCATTAAACAAGAAATTTCACATACAAATACATAGCCAGGAAAAATAGTGCTTCATTAAAACATAACAGTCGGGAGATCTGATCTACCATCGATCCTTACAAAATATGAAAACTAAGTCTATATACTCAGAGAAATTCACCACCTTGGCCCCAGGAGGGTAGTTGAGCTCCCTCATTTAAGGCTTTACGTGCGCATGATCTTCCTTCAGACTATACACACAGCTTCTTGTCTGACACTGCTTCAGACGACATGGCTTCTGCAGGGAAACTGTCCATCGGAGTACCATGATCTGACTGCTTCTGACCCTCCCCACGCCTTCCATTTATGGGTTGAGCTGAGGTCTCAACCACCTTCTCAATCGTCATTAACTGCTTCTTCAATGGAGGGTGGCCGAGACTGAATACACAGAGAGTGACCATGTGTTGGCTTTCAAAAGCTTGGAGGCCAGCCTTCATTTCTTCATGTTTCACTCTTAACGTAACCACAGGGCCATGCAACTGTCTTCAAGGATGTTTCAGCATTTTCCTTTTGGGATTTCCTCATGCTATGTCCAGGATCCCCGATACCCTGTGTTGCGAAATTGCCCTATCCAAACCAACGACTTGATCTTCCCTTAACATCGACGGCCAAGATTTCTTCCTTATCCGGCTCTTAGCCATCTGTGGTCTGAATAGGTGCCTATCTTTTCCCTTTGGCCTTACTTTCCATATGATAGTGGGCTGTGACCTTGCGCTAAAACCAAAGGTGCTCCACGGATTTCGGGTATTGACAATGGGAGGGAGTAAACTCCTCAGCCTTGAGAATCCCGATTGCCAAAATCGTGATGGGGGATACATCGTGCTAGTGCCTTCCTTACCCCTCGCTCATATAATCACCGGCTAGGACTGTGGGCCTATCCCCGGGGGATTTCGCATCTCACGTTTTGGGGTTTCGAAATGTAGTGGAGGAGCAACCCTTTGTCCTTTGAACTCCCGGTATCCGAAATAGTGTCTGAGCTTAATCGCGCGCCACACGTCCCCTGGTTGAATGGCCTGGATCAACATTTAGATGTGGGGCCCCTTCTGGCATGGACCCTCCGCCGCGTGTCTTCTAAGATCGGACGACCGAGATCGCTCTCATTAAACAACCTTGATCCTTTTGGGGTTTCGTGCACCAGGGATACATGATGTATCCTATCTTCATTCTCCCGGTTGCTCAATCTGTGAAACCATTGATTTTCGCCATGCATCCCCAGGGTGGATGGTTCAGATCACATCCACGCTTTCACTTTAAATATCCCAAAATCGCCCCTGTCCTCTTCTTTAGGCCTCGCCTTTCCACCGAACCTTAGGCCATGACTGCGGGCGAGGCTCCCGGGGCTATCGCATTTTGCGTTTCGGGGTTTTGAAACCCAAGGGAGAACCCTATTCTCCCAACTTGCGATCCCCGAAATGCCGAATCCTGAAACGCCGACTAGCTGACACTTGTCTCTGCGGGATCAGACGACCCACATTATCTTCGATACTTTGGCCATAAGGATTGAGCATAGGCGCTAATCCTCATGCAACTCCATGGCTCCGACTTTCCCGATGACCGTCGATTTGCTCCATTGATGGATCCTCACCGTTGAAAATAAAAATGTCGGCTCTCTTGATTTTTAACCCAGAACTGAACATCTTCTCTATGCTGCGCTTGGGTGCTCATGGTTGTGACCTTGGATAACTTCATCTGAAGAATTTTTAAGCCCCATTTCATGCATTTAACACAGAGGGCCCGAAACCAGAGAGAAACTACCCGATTGCAAGAATTGGTGCCAACATTAGACTCCATGGGGGATAGAGTCATCCCTGTGATGCTCTTAGAACTCCTTTTGCAGTTCTAGTTGCCTTATGTTGGGCTGTGGAGTCCCTTATTGAAACCAAAAACAAAAATAAGAAAAACAATATTTACAAAACAAAGGATCCATTTAAGGCTCAAACAAAACATTTCTTCAGGAAATGCCCATTCACTGGGCTATTAAAAACTTCTTCGCCTCTCAAATCTTGCAACCTGTAAGTATTGTTTGAAAATAATTCAGAGATTTTGAAGGGCCCATTTCAAAGGGCTTCAAACTTGTTGTGTTTGCCTCTGTCTTCCCTGGGCACATCCCACTTAAGCACCATAACTCCTAGCTTGAATTCTTCCTTTCTGACCTTCCTATCAAAGGCTTGCTTGATCTTTTGTTGATTACTGCGATCTCTGTTCAATACCTGTTCTCTAGCATGCTGCACTTCCACCAGTTGATGAATTATTCTGACCATATGATCTGGCTCTCCTTCATAATCTCGAAAGAATTTTTCCACAGGTAGAGCCAGCTGAGTGGGAAATACATCTTCTGTCCCATAAACAAGTTGAAAAGGGGAAGTGCATAGGGACTTCTTTGTTGTCACTCGATCAGCCCACAGAGCGAATTTGAGCTTTGAATCCCACGCTTTCTTGTTGTCTTCCAACAATCTTTTAATGAGCTTGATCAGACTTTTATTGGAAGACTCTTCCAGTCCATTTCCTTAGGATAATAGGGAGTGGAATGAATCAGTGAAATCTCAAACTACTCACATAACTTAACCAGAGGTTCAGACTTGAAAGAAGCAGCATTATCAGTGACAATTTTGCTGGGACAACCAAATTTGGCTATGATATCCTCCACGAAGCTGATAATTACCTTGTGTGGATCACTCCTGGTGGGGACAACTTCTATCCACTTGGTTAAATAGTCTACTACATTCAGGATCCATCTGTGCTGGCCACTTGAAGGAGGGTGAATTTCTCCAATGAATTCCAACCCCCATTGTTGAAAGGGTGTTGAAGCTACTACAGGCTTTAGTGGCAGAGATTTGAGTTGTTTCTTCCCTGAGAACCTTTGGCATTTGATGCAGGCCCTGACCTCTCTTCAGACATCAATGAATAAGGTGGGCTAGTAGTACCCAACCCTGAGAATTTTGTGGGCTATGGTCTTCCAGAAGTGGTGTCCCCCACATAGGCTGCTATGGAAATCAAACATGACTCTTTGGGCCTCCTGTGGGTTCAGACATCTCAGAAGCACCCCCATAGGGTCTTTCCAATATAAAACTTGGTCAATAAGGAAATACTTGACTGCCTTGAGCTTTAGAGCTCCTTCCTTGCTTTTCCCCATTCCATCAGGGGGCTTTAATTCTAGCAGAAAATATATAAGGTCTTTATACCAGGTGCATTCTTCTAATGACAAGCTGTCATGAGTATCTTTGTTGGACAACTCAGCTTGTTGAATATCTGAGAAAACATTGATGAAATTGACCCCCAAGGCCTTAGAATTGGAGTCATCCAGCAGCTTGGCTAAACCCTTCCCTTTAACCAACTTGGTGGGCTTTATCTCCAGGTCAAACTCAAGGATCTTGGCAATCCATTTACCCCTTCTCCCATCTAAGTCAGGCTGCATAAGAATGTCCTTCACAGAAGCTGAAGGGACGTACGTAGTGACCTTTGAGTGTAGGACATAGACTATGAACTCTTTAAGATATTTCACTAGGGCATAAGCTTGCTTCTCCATAATGTCATATCTGATCTCAGCATCCCTCAGTGCTCTGTTGAAAAAGGAAATGGAATGCTCTATCCCCACATCATTCTTTTGTAGTAGGGCAACAAACACTGTATCAAAAGAGGCAAAAGAAAAAATTAAGAAATCCTTTGAGTAATCAAGACTTATAAGAACATGTGCTTCAGTCAGTGCTTTTTTGATTTGGTCAAATGATTTTCTGGGTTCGGCAGCCCATTTTACTTTATTCCCCTTTTTGAGAAAAACTGTGATGTGTTTCACCAACTCAACAAAATTTGAGATAAACCTTCTAAGAAAGTTAATCTTTCCCAAGAAATCCTGGACCTCTTTTACGAACCTGGGAAGTGACAGGGTCTGAATAGCCTCTACCCGAATGGGATCAATCCTCACTCCCTCTGTAGATACTATATGGCCTAACAACTTCCCCTCCTTCATAGAAAACAAATATTTCTTGGGGTTTAATGAGAGACCAAATCTCCTGCATTTCAAGAAAACCTTCTTCAAGTGACAACAATGTTCTTTATCATATCTGGAAAAGACTGTGATGTCATCTAGATAAATAACCACAAACTTGTCCCTTTCCCCAATGAAGGTTATGTCCATGGCTCGTTGAAAAGTTGCCCCTGCATTCATCAATACAAAGGGCATTTTGGCATACATGAATGTGCCCCAAGGAGTGGTAAATGTTGTTTTTTCTCTGCCCTTAGGGAGAACAAAGATTTGATTGTACCCAAAGTAGCCATCAATCATTGAAATCCTAGATGCTCCTGTTACCCTTTGAAGTATGTGCTCCATTTTGGGCAATGGGTAATTGTCTTTCTTTGAGCTCCTATTCAGGTTCCTGAAGTCAACACAGAGTCTGATCTCACCATTTTTCTTCCTTACTGGAACTAAGTTGGCCACCCACTCTAAATATATCAAAGGCATAATGATCTAGGCATCCAGTAGCTTCTTCACCTCTTTCTCCATAATAGGCAACAACATGGGATTGATTTGTCTTAGTTTCTTCCTAAATGGTTTTCCTTCTTCTTTGAGTGGGATCTTGTGTTCAATGACAGAGGTGTCGTATGTCTTGAGGTCTTCATAGGTCCATGCAAATATATCTACAAATTCCATCAGCAACTTGGTAATCTCGGCCCTCTGTTCTTTTGACAGGCTGTTGAACAACTTGATAAATTTTGGTTCTTCCTCTGTGCCAATGTTGCACTTGGTTACATGAGCCTCCTCATTTGAGACCTTACCCTTTACTGCCACATCATTCCCATTGAACAATCTTTCTAAAGGAACTAGTCCCTCTGGAATGTGATTGCTAGGAAACTGAACAATATGGTGATTCACAATTTTGTTTGAAAACATCTGAGGGTGAAGGTCACCTTCGGGATCAGGATCCTGATCAATGTGTAATGCAGAGAATTCATCGACAGACTGAAGAAATTTTTTGATTTCCAAATCATCCTTGAATACCTTCCAATGATTGATATTGTCTGGTACATATGGCCTATATCTTATCTCAACATCATGCTTGATCTTAGGAGGCAAAGGGATCTTAAACTGGCTAGCCAAAACAACTAGGGAATCGACCAAAGTATTTTCCTCTCTTGGAATAAATGAAATGTTCAATGCTGAGAAAAAATTGTCAATTAGGTCCCATACCTCATTTCTGTAACTTCTGAGTCGAGGATGCTTAGCCTGATAAGCATTTCTGATCTATTGAACTATCAACTCTGCATCTCCGAACATTGCTACCTCTTCAATTCCCATTTATTTTACAGATCTCAAACCTAACACAAGGGATTCATATTCTTCCATATTATTGGTGGTCTCATACTCTAGCTTGTAGGACAGGGATATGGTTTCCTGACAAGGTGACACCAAAACCACTCCAGTGCCAACACCTTCACTAGAAGAGGCTCCATCGAAGAACAATTTCCACACAGAGGTAACTGGAGGAGGTATTTCATTACAAGAAATGGGCTGCTTTTTTATTTCAAGAGGGGCTTCAGAAGTATCAGTGAGCTGCAATAAACTAGACCCTAGATCAGTGTCAAGTGCAAATATAGGGTGATTGGTGGGGTCTACCTCATCACTAACAATATATATCAGCTGAGCCTCTCTATACAATCTTCTGTGTTCCCCTCCAAAGACTGGAATGGCGGTGTATGTGAGGTCCATCTGTAATGTCCCTCCAAGATTTTTAATCCAAGATCTTGACAACAACATGCCAAACTTGGGAGGGACATCAGCTACCACAATGTCCATGACCACACTCTTCATGGGTAGCTGAAACAATGATACTGCTAGGTCTTTGATGACTCCAAGACATTGCACCCTCCTTGAATCAAAAGAATACAAATCATGATAGGCCTTCATTACTTCTAGTCCCAATTCTTCCATGACTATTTTGGGCATAAGGTTGTGGGAAGCTCTTGAATCCATGAGGCAATTATGCAACACCTTATCATGTATGTTCAGGGATGTGTAGAAGGGAGGGGATGAATCGTTTCTGTCTTCTACCATGGGACCTAGGACGACTGTTGGATTTTCATCTTGCAGATTTACTGAGTCTATGGAAGGCTGGGTGGACTCAGACTGTAGCAACTTGGAGAGGGACCTTTTGAAATCTTCATTTTTAACTAGTTCTGAGAGGGGTACAGGAATTCTAATTTTTTGAATTTCATGCTCAAAACTAAAGGAAGAAAGAGGCTTAGGAGCTTCTCTTACCTCGGGGATAGGGTCTTTGGCTGTTGGAGAAATATTATGAGTGATCCTTTCCTTGGAAGTGCATGTTGCAAGCTTAACGGGACTTTCTGCTACAAGAGGTTGATCAAGGATATCAACCTTTCCTTTATTCTTCTTCGACCTGAGGTTGTATATGTTAGGACTGTTGTCTTTGGCCTTCTCTCCCTTACCCATCTCATTGATTTGATCGCTTATGAGAAATTATTCATACACAGATTGAGTTAAATGGGGAAAAGGGGAGGTGTCTCCAAAACAACAGATTTCAGGGCCAAGCTCATCTATCTCCTCTCCTTCTTGATCAACTAGGCTATTTTGGAGAGGGGTTTGGATCCTCTGATCATCTCTGTCCCTATTCCTTTGTTCCCTCAGCATAATCTAGGGAACATTGTTGTTTGGCCTCCTGAAGCCTCTGTTATCAATATTTTGGGGATTTCTATATATGGGCTTCCCTTCTAATTCCCACCTTTCCATCCTAGCCAAAAGTGATTGCAACACCTTAGTTACTTCGTCCTTTTGAGGGGGAAGGGAAGAGGAGCTAGATGTGGAGGCTTCAGATTTCCTCCTGGGTATGTCTTTATTAGCTTCATTTCTGAGTCGGCCAACAACCAAGATATTTGATTCAACTTCTACAACCGCGTCCTGCATGTGGGCCAGGGAAGTGGCTCGTCTCTCACTTAACAAAAGGTAGAAATCAGGGTCAAAAGAACTAGCATAAGTAATTTTGGCTAAAGCCTCTGAGGGCTTTATCTCAGCAGGGATCCTATTGTACATCTTATTGAACCTCTTGGAGAAGTCAGAGACCAACTCTCCTTCCTTTCTCTTTAGGGATCCAAACTCTGTCATGTAATACATGACGTCTTTCTTATCTCCCCACTGTCTCAAGAAGGCATCATCCAAAGCCTCTATCCCATCAAAAAACCTAGGAGGTAAGGCCCTAAACCATTTCCTAGCCTCTCTTTCAAGACTATGAACAAAAATCCTCATCCATGCGTCTGCATGCATGATTACATGATCATCTGTAAAAGTATAAAATGCTTCGAGGTGTTCTTCTGCAGTTACATTTCCTTCGCCTATAAACTTGGGCAGCTTCTTGAGGTAGCCATCTACTAGAAGAGCATTAAGGGGTTGAGGCAACACAAGGGGGGCATACCTAGCAGCTATTATAGCCTCCATCCTGGTCATGGGGGGATTTGCTCCTGCCATAGGAATATTAGGTGGAGGAGAACTAGGAGGAGAAGGAGTACGAACAGGGGATATTGGAACTGAGCTTCCAGGTGGAAAGGGAAACAATGGGGGATTCAGAGAGAAGGCTAAGGGGCTTGAGTCAACAGATGCTTCTCTCTCTGTAGTAGCAACCACAGTAATAAGAGGAGGGGTGGTAAAGCTAAGAGTGGGGAAATATCCTGTGGTCCTGGGTCTATGCCAAGGTACAACTTCATGGGAGAGGGGAGTGGCAAGGATTTCTCCCTCCAATCCTAGAACAGAAAGGGAAAAATCAATAGGAACACTCCTGAAATTTAAAGTTCTAGAAACTCTAGCAGAAGGTATGATAGGGAAATGAGAAGCAACAAGCGAAGTTTCTACAGAAGGAGATGGAAAATTATCATAAATACCTGGTTCAGCAGTAGAATCTCCTCCTTCAAAGGCCTTTCCCTTTCTGATAAGATTCTCTGGATCTGCTTCAGGTGTTTCCAAGGGAAGTAGGGAATGAGACCGCATGTGTCTGCCTCGAGAAGTCACAACTAAAAAAGAAGGTCCACCCTAGTGGAGTTGTCACAATGGAGTCACCAAGTGCATAGTAGCAATCTTGTAGGGATCTGATGCTTGATGCACATTCAGAATCAGAGGCTCAATGTCGTTCAATCCCAAGGAAATTTTTTTACTTCGTCCCCGACAACGACGCCAGAAATGTTAGCATCAGGAGTCACTCCTGGATTACAGCAGGAGTAAGCCTGATGCCCATCAGTTTATGTCACAATTTGTTTATAAAGTGTGATCAATTGGAAGAAGACTCAAAACAATATCATTTTAACTCAGAAACTAGGCTAGGCATGCACAAGAAGATGAGGTCTTGGTTTAACTTCAGACAATAAGTTGTAATAAGGGTAAGTAGGAGGATGACTTATGTGAGGAAATGAAATGGTATGCTATAGGCATCGAGATTCTAACAACTTGTAGAAGAAAAACTTGAACACAAGAACATCTTATATTCAAATGAAAAAACACTAAAAGAACGTAACAATGTTATAATAAAACCTTTATCATAACACATGCATAACGATTCATGTGAATCATTCAATCATGAATTCTTTTAGTATGAGATAGAAACTAGATGAAAAAGAGAGTTGTCTTTAAACAAGAAATTTCACATACAAATACATAGCCAGGAAAACTAGTGCTTCATTAAAACATAACAGTCGGGAGCTCTGCTCTACCATCGATCCTTACAAAATATGAAAACTGAATCTATATACTCAGAGAAATTCACCTCCTTGGCCCCAGGAGGGTAGCTGAGCTACCTCATTTAAGGCTCTATGTGTGCATGATCTTCCTTCAGACTATACATGCAACCTCTTGTCTGACACTACTTTAGATGACATGGCTTCTAAAGGGAAACTGTTCATCGGAGTACCACAAGCTGACTGCTTCTAACCCTCCCCACGCCTTCCATTTATGGGTTGAGATAAGGTCTCAACCACCTGCTCAATCTTCATTAACTACTTCTTCCATGGAGGGTGGTCGAGACTAAATACACAGAGAGTGACTACATTTCAGGTCTTGGAGGCTAGCCTTCATTTCTTCAGGTTTCACACTTAACGTAACCACATGGCCATGCAACTGTCTTCAAGGATGCTTCGACATTTTCCTTTTGGGGATTTCCTCATGTTGTGTCCAGGATCCCCAATACCTTGCATTGCGAAATTTCCCTATCCAAACCAACGGCTTGATATTCCCTTAGCATCGATGACGAGGATTTCTTCCTTATCCAGCTCTTATCCATCTGTGGTTTGAGCAGGAGCCTATATTTTCCCTTTGGCCCTACATTCCATATGATAGTGGGTTGTGACCTTATGCTAAAACCAAAGTTGCTCCACGGATTTCGGGTATCGGCGATGGGAGGGAGTAAACTCCTCACCCTTGAGAATCTCGATTGCCGAAATCACGAAGGGGGATACATCGTGCTGGTGCCTTCCTTGCCCCTCGCTCACATAATCACCTGCTAGGACTGTGGGCCTATCCCCGAGGTATTTCGTATCTTGTGTTTCGGGGTTACGAAATGCAGTGGAGGAGCAACCCTTTGTCCTTTAAAGTCCCAGTAGCCGAAATAACGATTGGGATTAATCATGCACCACGTGCCCCCTAGTTGAATGGCCTAGATCAATATTTAGACGTGGGGCCCCTTCTGGCCTGGACCCTCCGCCACGTGTCTTCTAAGATCGGATGGCCGCGATCACTCTCATTGAATGACCCTGATCCTTTTAGGGTTTCGTGCACCAGGGATACATGATGTATCTTGTCTTCATTCTCCTGGTTGCTCAATCTGTGAAACCATGGATTTTTTCCATGCGTCCCCAGGGTGGATGGTTCAGATCACATCGACGCTTTCAATTTCAATATCCCAAAATCCCCCCTGTCCTCTTCTTTAGGCCCCACCTTTCCACCAAACCTTAGGTCATGACCACGGGCTAGGCTCCTGGGGCTATCACATTTCGTGTTTCGGGGTTTTGAAACCCAAGAGAGAACCCTGTCCTCCCAACTTGCGATCCCCGAAAATTCGAATCTGAAACACCGACTAGTTGACACCTGTCTCCATGAGATCAGATGACCCAGATTATCCTTGAGACTTTGGCCATAAGGACTGAGCACAGGCGCTAATCCTCGTGCAAATCCATGGCTCTGACTTTCCCGATGACCGTCGATCTGCTCCATCGATGGATCCTCGTTGTTGAAAACATAAATGCCCACTTGCTTGACTTTTAACTCGGAACTGAACATCTTGTCTGTGCTGCACTTGGGTGCTCATGGCTGTGACCTTGGATAACTTGATCTAATGGTTTTTTTAAGCCCCATTTCATGCATTTAACACGAAGGGCCTGAAACCAGAGAGAAACTACCCCATTGCAAGAATTGGTGCCAACAGGTACCACAACCTAGGTGATTACTTCAGACCATATAGTGACTTCTTTAGCTTATAGACCAGCTCTTTCTTTCCCTTTACTACAAAGCCTTTCGGCTGCTTCATGTAGATTTCATGTAGGAATGTTGTCTTCACATCCATATGTTCCACTTCAAGATCAAAAGCAGAAAATAAATCTAATAGAAGTTAATTTAGCAACATGAGAAAAAATCTCACCAAAGTCAATTCCCTCTACCTGGGAATAACCTTTTTCTACTAACCGACCTTTGTATTTCTCCACTTTTCCTTCTGCATTAAACTTCTTCTTAAACAACCATTTTCTACCAACATATTTTCTTATTGCTGGCAACTCAACTATATCCCATGCCTCATTCCTATCCAAGGCATCCATTTCTTCAACCATGGCCTTCTTCTAGAGTTTACTATCCTCTGAATTCACTGCTTCCTAATAGTTCTGGGATCATCATCAATAATAGATAAAGAAAAATTGGAACAAAAATCATGTGGAATATACCTTTCTGGTTTCCTTCTTTCTCTCATCGATCTCCTCAATACCGGGGTATGAGGTTCTTCTTCTTCTTCTACTTCATCTTCTTTAGATGATTCAGATTTTCCATCATCCAACTCTAGCTCTATTTTCTCAAGTTCGTCTTTCCTTGGTAGGAATTGTTGTTTGGACACATCTTTTACCTCTCTAAAAACAACATCCCGACTGTAAACAGTCTTCTTAGTTTTTGGGTTCCAAAGCTTATAACCTTTCACACCATATTTATAACCAATAAAGGTACACTTTTCATCTTTTTTATCCAGCTTACTCCTACTTTCCTTTGGAACATGTACATAAGCATCACAACCAAACACTCTAAGATTTTGAAGAGAGGCTTTCTTTTCAGTCCATACCTCATGTGGAGTTTTGTCATCCAACGCTGATGAAGGTGATCAATTGACCAGGTAACATGATGTACCCACTACCTCTACCCATAATTCTTGTCCTAACTCAACACCGCTGAGCATGCTCCTTTCTTTTTCCATCAGTGTCCTGTTCATCCTTTCTGCAACTCCATTCTGTTGAGGAGTGTATGGAGTAGTCTTCTGCCTTGCTATACCACACTTCTTACATAATTCTTTGAATTCATTTTTGCAGAATTCTCCACCATTATCTATTCTCAATACTTTGATTTTCTTCTCTGCCTGATTTTCTACCAGATCCTTACACTCTTTAAATTTATCAAATACCTCGGATTTCTTGCTAATAAAATAAATCCATGTGTTCCTTGAGAAATCATCTGTGAATGAAACATAATACACAGACTTACCTAGTGATGGAACAGGCACAGTTCCAAACACATCACTGTGTATCAACTCTAAGATCCCCTTTTCTCTTGTAGCACCATATGGGAATCTTACTTGATTCTATTTACCATATATGTAATGTTCACATAAATCAAAATCCAGAGTGAAATTAGACATACCTTCAACGATGCCTTTACTGTGTAGTGTTCAAAGGCCCTTTTCTCCAATATGCCCCAGTCTTTGATGCCACAACATGGTCTTACTTTCAGGGATGATATTGGTCTTATCTTATTTATTTGTCTACTCAAGGACAACATAACTATTACACCCATTAGTATAAGTGTTTCTCAACAACTTGTACATATTTCCACACTGAACTCCCCTCATCAACACCATTTCTCCTTGTACCATCTTGCAAGTGTTCTTTCCAAATACAATATCCACTCCTCATCATCCAACTTGCTTACATATATTAGGCTCCTGGTAAGTTTTGGAATGTGCAAAACCCCAGGGAGATTTTTAATCCTTCCATCTTTTAGCAACAACTTAACCCTTCCATGTCCCATGATTTTGGTTGTCGAGTCATCTCCTAGGAATACATCACCACCATCGTATTTTTCATATTCAGAGAACCACTCCCTGTGAGGAGTCATATGGTATGACGCACCTGATTCGATCAACCATACATCACGGTCTTCATGTGTACCTATAGATGCCAGGTAAACATCACCTCCTTCTTCAGTGGAGGTTTTTGCCTCTGTGGAAGAGGTTCTATCAGATCCCTTTGGTTTTTCAACCTTCTTAGACTTGCAATCTTTCTTATAATGCCCTGTTTTACCACACTTCAAGCATTTCCTCAAAGATTTTCTTGGAGACTTAGATCTACTTGTAGATTTAGATATCCCCCCTGAAGGCTTACTAGGATTCCTATGTTGGGTATGTCCTCTTACAAATAAAGCATCTGTGCTATGACTATCCATGCTTTTCTGCCTCATCTCTTCAGATAAAAAGGATGAAACTACAACCTCATACTTCAATGTAGATTGAGTGGTACTACGAATTGCTACAACCAGATTATCCCAAGAGTCTTGCAAAGAACATAAAAAAGTAATACACTTATCTTCTTCTTCAATCGTAATATTAACAGAGACAAGTTGACTTACCAGAGTATTAAAGGCATTTAGATGTTTTGTCACAAAATCTCCATCTTCCATCCTAAGATGATACAACTTCTTTTGAAGAAACAACTTGTTTACCAGGGACTTTGATTGATACAAATTCCCCAACTTATCCCATAGTTCCTTGGCTATAGATTCTCTCGAGACATTCAACAACACCGAATCTGCCAGGCATAGTCGAATAGTACTCCTTTCTCTTCTGTCCAACCTCTCCCAATCTTCCTTCGACATGCAATTAGGTGGTATACTAGTAGTTTGTGTACTAGTAGGTTGTGTACTAGTAGCATGTGTGCTAGTAGACGTTGTACCAGTAGACTGTGTACCAGGGTCCACAACGATCCATTGTTCTTTGTCTATAAGAAGGTCATCCATCTTGAGCTTCCATAGCTCAAAATTTTTACCATTGAACTTCTCTATCTCAATTCTAGATGAGATCATCATTCCTCTTTCTATACTCGAATCTCCACTACAAAATCTCCCACTAAACCTAGGTTTATCACAAACCCAAGATAAATTTGATCTATCAAGACCGAGACAAACCCTCAACAACAAAGGCATCCCTCTAAAGCCAAAAACAAGCTTTGATGCCACATGTAAGTTTTAAACCTACGAAGTAAAGCAATGCATATATATTCTTAAGAAAAACATAAATTAATCAATGGCTCATTCACATAGTACACAGATTTATATCGAAAACCCTCAACTGAGAAAACCTTTCTTATATTCCTTATATCGAATTTTCACCATTCACCATACAATATATACAATGTTTTTAGGTATTCCGTAGATACCAAAACCCTAATCATTAAATGTAGGATTAATTTAGAAAACCGCTAAAAATAGAAAAATCGGCTAAAAATAGCAAAAACTGCCCCCCAAAAAAATTTGGGGCGCTGCCCCGGGCTACCACCCGTTGTCGAACGCTGCTCGTAACCAGAGGGGGCCATACCTAGCCCCCCCTTGGGACCACCCTAGGAAACACCCGGTGCACATGATAGAAAGAGAAGTACTAGAGGGATCGTCAGACACAGTTGTCAAACCTGACGCGCCCTCACACACACATGCAAAGAATATAACATATACCCAACACCCTACACTTTTTGGCATATACATTGACAAGTTAGAAGATTGCTTGGAACAAAAAGGTTGTGTAGACCCTACTCTCACTCATATAGTCATTAATCTTCTTCTTTATGCCGATGATATCATTCTTATGGCAAGGAATCCCCATGATCTTGAAAACCAACTAAGAATCCTCAAGGATTTTTGCTCCAATATGGGTATGAGTCTTAATATTTATAAGACTAAGGTCATGATTATTAAATCCAATAAGATCACTTATGATACCTTCGTATATGACAACAATTACTTGGAGGAAGTGACTTCATACAAATATCAATATCTTGGAATTGATATTCACCACAAGCTCAACTAGAATTATAACATTGAGAAAATGATTATCGGGGGATGTAAAAGTTATTATGGGCTTGAAAACAATTGTAAATCAGCTAATGTTTGGAGTTGGGATAATAAGAAACTCCTCTTTCATAATATTGTTACACCTATTATTCTTTATGGATGTGAAGTCTAGGGCTGTAGTATCTCTCGTGAATCCTAGAGAAAGATATAGAAATACAAAAGAATTTTATAACCTGTAATCTCAAAATTAAATGAAATACGCCCTATCCCATCCTCCTCTTAGAAACAAGCCTCTCCTCGATTGAGAGCACGACTATGAGTAGATACATAATGTATAAGAACAAGTTAAACAACATGGAAGACACACGACTTCCTAAAATTGCTTCAAAATCAAGTCATAACCACCATCGACTCAAGCGAGGATGGAATAAAGATGCTTGGTCTTGGCTAAACTATTGGGGAATCATGGAAGACACCATTTTTCCGAATAAAGATACTATTGAAAAAATTGTCAAATCAAAATTTAAGGAGAAAATGTGGTGTGACAAAGAGTTAGAGGAAAAAAGAAAATTAGGGTATTATAAGGATGTAATCAACCCTAATCTAGAAGATCAAAATTATCAATCTATTTTGACAAGTGTAAAGAAAAAAATAAGCATTGCTAAGATAAGAACAAATTCTCACGAGCTCCATAGCGAAATTGGGCGTTGATCAATTCCTAAAATGCCATGGGATGAAAGAGTGCGTCACCTTTGTGACACTAATAAGGTTGAAGATGAAAAAAACTTTCTCCTAGATTGTCCAGCCTATACCCAGATTAGATCTCATTCTCAAAAAAAAATTCACACTACCAACCTTCCTAACCTCTTAACTCAACAAAACTATGGTGATCTTGGAAAAATTCTCTTAATTCTTTTTGAGCACATAAACAAAATTCTAAAGAATCACAAGTAATCACTTACCCTCTTCAGGTCCGATAGACCAATTCGGTCTTAGTGGATGTTAATCATCATCATCTTCATCATCATAAAGTTTTGATTTAAATTGGTATTAGAATGTATTATTCACATGCACAAAAGTAAAAAACCCTCTTCAAGAGAATGATTGCATTAGATATGTTGTATGTTACAAGAGAGAGCTCATCTATTTATCGTAGACTAAGAGGGGGTAGTAATGAATGTAGGTGCAGTAAATAGGTGGTTGGGAAGTTCACCTATTACTAGGAGTCTACATTGAATGTAGGTGTAGTAAATAGGTCGGTGGGAGTTGTGACTTGACCTAAGTAAACATAGGCAATGTATGTACATCAACACCCCCCCATAAGTGAAACTTAGGGAAGTAAAAAAAAAGACTTTAAAACTCAAAAATGGGTTCCAACTACTAGGCCTTCTAAGGTACCCAAATACAAACTCTTATGGGTGGCGAAAAGAAGAAAAACCTGTAGGAAAAACTCCTCCCCTGAAGAGAGAAAACAACGTAAAGAAAAAGTGATAGTAGGAGGACTCAAGATGACCCCCCAAAGGAAACTTCCTTCACTCGAAGCATTGATCTTAACTGAAGAAAACAAGGTGATGAAAAAGGTTTAGTGAAGATAGCAGTAACTTTATCTTCAGTAGAAAAATACTCCAAGCTGGGAACACCATCTTGGATGAGCATGTGAATTTCAATATGTTTGGTCCTTTAGTGCTCCACTGGGTTGCGAGAAATATGTATGGCACTCTGATTATCACACCAAAGAGTGGTGGGATGATCATGTTGAATGCCAAAATCTGTCATTAGTTGTCGAAGACAAAAAACTTCCTGACTAGCAAGAACTATAACACGATACTCAACTTCTGCAAAGGATAATGTAATTGTTGATTTCTTCTTGCAAGATGAAGAAATTGCAGCAGAGCCAAGGAAATAGACAAATCCAAATGTGGAATTTTGATCATCAATTGAACCAGGCCAATTAGAGTTAGTGAAGCCCACAAGCTGAGAAGCATAAGAGGTGTATTGAATACCAAAATTGGTATTTCCTTGGATGTACCTCAAAATGTTCTTTGTTTCCTTCAATGACTCTCATGAGGATCTTGAAAGAATCGAGAGATAAGCCATACTGCAAAAGATATTTCAGGACGTTGTTGGCAGCCACACATGTTTTTGATTTTTTAAACATGTTCGAGAGGCATTCCATTTTTTTGTAGCTGCCATCACCCTGTCTATAAACACTTTTACGAGTTTATTATGACTGATTGGGTTAAAGCCTATTTCACTATTTTCTACTATTTTGATTTTCGATTCTTCTATGTTTAATTCATGACTACAAGCATGAATTAAACTTAGAATTTGGCCTATCATTTTCATGATTTTTTCCTTAGTTTTATCGTTCAACAAACCATTCATTTGAAATTAAAATGTAAATCTTATAAAATGGTGGTTAGAAACATTTTTTTTGTGATGGATACGATTATTATTTCAATGGTGTGATAGTTTCGATTTGAGTAGAGCTTTGATGTTTGTGTAATGTTTCTGTCATGAATTTATGGTCATATCATTAGGTTTTCCAATTAATGTACACCTATTGTACCTATGTCCTTATCTAACCCTGCCGACACAATGCATTAATGAGTCGTTCATTACAGGAATAGGGATTCAACTCTGTATGTCTAGCTCTCATTACCAAGAATGGTGAAGCCCTACGACCAAACCCTCGATGTCCATGCTATGATAACACATGACCTTCATTATTGTTTGTTCCTCTTTATACATTCAGATCTACTCCTATCGCTCTTACCATCCAAGCTTAGAACTGTTTTGAGTCACCCATGTTACATCCTAGTCACCTTTATAATGGCTCCTGTTGGGTGTTTGGATCCCAATGGCTGTCAGGAATTGCTATCACATGACGATGCAGTCAAAGATTTAAAAATTCAAGGCTGGGATGCCTTCCTAAAAAGGTTCAAAGGCCATAACCTTTAGGTAGCGAGGGCGTTTGCATTGACTTTCGATGGATGAAGAGCGAAAGTTGGAGATATCTAGTTTGAGGTAACTGAGGGTTTTGTGAGTGAAGCCATAGGGCTCCCATCCACCGGAGAGAAATGGTTCAAGAACTCAAATATTGAAGAAGTACCTCGGAGCCTCTTCATGACCTCCAGGAAAATCAATTGCTGTGAAAACGTATCCCTATTTCTTTGGTTAAACCTAGGTGGCATGGACAACTGTTCATTCTCAAATAGTTCGTGACCTGTGAGGGTAGTTATGGTTTAATTTTCCTCTATTATATACGACTTCTTATGCATTTCATAGGTTTCCAATTAAATATGCCTTTCTATCTATTGAGAAGCCTGTACAAAATGTCTAAAAGGTATAAGAAACAGAGTCTCGACTCTAGTATTTTCCACCACGACTTGATTAAAATTTTGTTGATTCACCATTTGACAACCATGGGCAATTGTTGGGATGAATGTTTAATAAGAAATGGTTTTTCTACGACCATTCCTGTAGAAATCCCTAATTCGAGTGAAACACTGATGAAAAAATAGTCTGACATTCCCAGTAATGAACCAGGCTCTCTTAACAGAAACCCTCTAGATGAGACAAGGCCAATTCAATCTTCACATGAGCAAAAGGTTGTTGAATCTGAGTTAGCTAAACCTCCTGTGCCTAATTTTGATGTTGTTCAGAATGTTACTGTAAAGACCGATATCAAAAAATATTGTAAACAAACAAAGCAAAAACACACAACCCTAGGGTTTCAAAACAAAAGAACGGGTCGACTTATCTCGAGAAAAATAAGGAATCAGAATGACGTTCATTTGAGATCTATCGGCCCGATCGAGGTCAATGAGGTCTCGGATCCCGAAATTGAAGATTTCCTGGAATTAGAAGACTCAGATTGTCAAAGTTTTGATCTTGCAGAACCTTACAACTTTGTTATGAATCTACCACCATGTTTTAGGGGTAAGGAGGGGATTTCTGGTATTGGGTTTTGTCAAAGGAAAATAAAAGATGAGGTTGATGCAGCCAGACTTGACTGTACACTTCACCAACAGGTCAATCCTTTAGTACAGTGTGACATTTGTCTACATTGGATTAAACAATATTACATTGATATTCCCATCCTTCAAGTTTGCATTAAAACACTCATAACTCAAAGTGAATTGTTGAGACAAGAAAATCTTGACCTGAGAGTAAACGCAGAAAGGAGGGCTAAATGCCTTAAGAGGTCAGGGATTATAGTGATAAAAAATGCAAATAGTGTTAAAGCTATAATCAATTCCGAGTTACCCTGATCCATATCTAGTCAATTGTTGAAATGGGAATTAAAGATCTTGGTGTTGATCATCTGGTGGAAACATGTTCGATTTTGCATTAGAATGATTAGTTTTTCCTTTTTTGTTTTCTTTTGTAAAAACTTATATTAATTTTTGAGAAGAATCAACTTAGTTATGAATGGTTGTTAGCCCTCTATTTTTGTAATATTTTGATCTCATGAGATCCTATCTTATCCTAGGAGTTAGGAAAATAGGATTTCAAAACACTTTAATTACTATTCATTTTGTGAGGAAAAGTGCATCTTGGTCTAGAACCAATTATGGACAAATGATTTTCAGAACTTAATGGAACAACTTATAGCATTTCAGCTTTAGACCACTGTGAATGTTGTTTCATTGATGTTTTGTTTATCTTATTTTGGGATATTAATGTATTGTATAGCTTTAGTTTCAATGACATGTTATGCTCTATTATATTCACACTATAGATGTTGTTCATGAATTTGTTCTTCCATATGTTGTGACTGTGATCATTGTATCAATTTTAATATCAAGTTTTTTCTTTGATACTTAATTGATAGAAAAAAATGAATGTTTTACATAAATATTTCTCTGACTGTAATCATTCACAATTATAAGATCATTGGATTATATGTGTTCACTATTATTTTCTTAAATCATGGCTGCCAATACCCACCTTGAATTTACTCAGGAAAAAATTAGTATAAGCCTACTGCATATTTCTTTCACAGGTGGGGAAACTCAATGCTCTTTGTTCATATAGAGACACAAACACATTTAATAAACTAATAACAGGTTAGCTTCACTTGCTTCTAATTTATATCATTTATGTATTAGTGAAATAGGAAAGTTTTAGATTGGCCTTGACCATCTGAGCATCTTTGTTTCATAACTCAGTTAATTCAAGTTTTATTTGATTTATAACTAGAAAACGTAAAACACAAAAACATGTGCTTTCTTTATCTGCTTCTTAAAACATTTTTTTTTACATTGATTTTGCAAAGCTTTCATTAAAACTTGCAACCTGTAAATTCTGTGTATAAGAGATATGTTCATACTTTCTTTTTCTGTTTAATATATTTTGTAAATAATTAGATTAAAGTTCATAGATTATTATAGTTTTAAGAAGTAGATAGTTTTCTTCTTTTCTTTGTTTTAGGAACTTAGATTGGCTAACGGACCCGTTAAACCCGTCAGAACAAGTTACACCAAACGGCTTGGGTTATTTAGACAACCCCGGACCAGACCTGTTATTCTAGTTGATGACCTATCAAATTTGTCCGTCAACAAATGGCACTAGAAGGAGGGCCAGAGGTAAATTTTGTTGATTAAGGTTGGTTGTCATTGATGTCAACCCTTGAAGAAAGCCTTGTAGCACAAAGTTTTGGGTAATGGACCCAATATTGTTTGATGCAAATATGACTCAATATTGTTTTTTCATGGTTGATAAGAAGTAAATATGGATGAACTCCAAAGTGGTCCCCTTATGGTGAAATCCCTCACGGGAAGATGCTTTGCGGAGTAAGAGAACCCATGCTTAATTGTGGAATAATGAGATGATAGATAGTGAATGTGTTAGGGAAACTATCCTAGATGGATATTTATTGTCATGAGATTTCCGGTGGTATGTATAACGTCACATAACTCCTCCCAGTTAGAGAGTTATGACCATGTGAAGTTGGAGAACCCAGGTTTGGGTAATGGACCCAAGTTTGTCTGATGGACAACGGTATGATTTTTCCTATATTTGAAGGTAATAATATTCTAAATGGATAGTACATGTCATTCCATTTCTTGTGGTATGTGGAATGTCACATACCTCTTCACGGTTTGAGAGTTATGCCCTTACGAAGTTGGAGGACCCTCATATGTCATCTAGAAGCCCCAAAAGGTCAAAGTAGTCAAAGTGGTTTAAGAGATTTTAAAAGGTAAATAATAAAGTGAAGTGATGAGTTTATTATAATTCAAAGTGAATACAAAATAAATTATTTCAATAATAAATTTAATGGATAAATTAGAAGTGGGTTAACCCTAAAATAAGGAAAGTGGGCCAAGTGACCTAGAAGATGTTTTTAAAGAAGCTACTTGGAGAGTATAAATAAGAGGCAATGCTCTCTCATTTCAATTACACTTGAGCATATTGAATATATATAGGTGTCTGAGGTAAACAAGGATATCTAAGCCTAATTTATGAGGGAAGGTGAAGAAAAGAAGGCCGAAATGAAAGGAAGGATAAATTATTTTGATGGTGCTTTCTAAGGTATGTTATTTACAGGTCATTTCACCATTTTCGTTATAACTATTTTTCTATAATGATTCAGACTATGAAATTTATATTCCATTGAGAAAACATACCCAAGTATCTATGGTAAAACATTCATCTTATGGGTCGTTGTATTTTGGGAATTACACTCCGTGGAAAATAGGGTTTGTGGATAGTCCTGAAACTAGTCAAAAACAAGTATTTCGGGTAAAAACGTCATAAATTATTCATAAAAGATCCAAATTCCATGAGACCAAATGTGTTGGTTAGGGTACATTTTGTAGAATGTTGTGTAACAGTTTCAAATAATTTCAACAAATATTCCATGCGAGGAACTCTCTACAAGGTCACTCTCTAGAATAAACTAGAATTCAACAAGGTGTGCCATTTTTTCTATAACTCCTTTTCTGAGACGTTCCAAGTAGTGAAACCTGGATGAATTGCATAAAACATACTAAATAACATTTGGTATCCATTTCATATATTTATTCATTACAGGTACAAAGTTATGATTATTTCAAGTGAGGGTTGTTGACTAATCCAAAACTAGGTATGTGAGACTAAAGAAAAGTTTGATGAAAATGCTAGTCTCTTGTTGTTAAAGTTAAAGAAGGTTTGCAGGAATGTGATAATATACACTAGGCCAATTACAGAGTTACAAATAAGATTTGGATGATGAAATTGATGAGGGATTCTGGTTGAGGTACATGTTGGGTGCATGGTTGAGACAAGTAGTTGATGAGTTGGCACATACATGAGGTGCATAGTTGATTATGTTGGTACATATTGATGAGTCATAGTTGATGAGTAGTTGATACATGATTGTTACATACTTGGTACATGGTTGGAGACACTTGTTAGTAGTATTGTTGACACATGGTTTATGGATGATGTAGAATACTTGTATTATTAGAAGTACATATTGATCTTGGTGATGATTATGAGTTGTTGTGTTATACTTGGTTGATGCATATCTTTGAGAGTTGTCTTGGTGATTGATCTTGGTGAGTAGATCTGATTTGGTTGATAAAATTGATGAGACAGGTTGTTGTGATAGGTTGTTTGGACAAGTTATTGTGACAGGTTGTTGTGACAGGTTATTTGTACATGTTGGTGCATGGTTGATGCACTTGTTTATGGTACAAGTTGATTATAGGTTTAGGTATAGGTTAGTGCATGGTTGATGCACTTTTTTATGGTACAGGTTGATTACAGGTTTGTTGGTACAGGTTGGTTCATGGTTGATGCACTTGTTTATGGTACAGGTTGATTACAGGTTGGTTGGTACATGTTAGTGCTTGGTTGATGCACTTGTTTATGGTACAGGTTGATTACAAGTTGAGGTATAGGTTGATGCGTGGTTGATGCATGGTGCAAGTTGTTTGGTACATGTTGATTGGTACATGTTTACAACGATATATCTCACAGTGATAGTGTGGTAGTGGTTCCATCATTCTACTTCTACTTCAGGGCGGTTGGACGGGGCAAGGACAGGTGGTTGTAGTCGGAGAACATAGGGGGTTGTAGCATCCTTCTGGTTGTAGCCAGAGAATTAGGGAGTTGGAGCTTCCCTCAGGTTGTATCCTGAGAAACTAGGGGGTTGGATCCTCCTTCCAGTTGCAGTTGGAAAACAAAGGAAGTTGGTGCTTCCAATGAATGTAATTCTTCAAGACATATAAGAAAAATCATTCTGTGGTTTTCTCCCGCTTTGGGTTTCCACGTAAAACATTGGTGTACTGTGTATGTGTATGACTGTTCATTTATTCATTGCTTATTTAATCTGTAGTTATTGGATGAGAATGCTACATTGATATAACACTTGGATTACATGGTTAAATTTTTTTCTCTATTACTGATTCACCCCCCCTCTCAGTAATCCAACAATTGGTATCACAACGAGGCTCCTTCATGAAAAAATTTAACCACTAGAAGGAGATCATGGATTATTTTGAGAATGGAGTACCAATGTTTAATGGTCAGAATGGTTTTAAGTATGAGATGTGGAGCAGAAGGACGGAAGTATTTTTACAGGCACAGGGACATTATATTTGGCTATCAATTGTTACAGGATATGATAGTTCAAAAAGGGAAAAGACTACAACCAAGAAGGAATTGAAGAAGAATAACAAAATAATAATGGATTTCATCTGGGAAGGATTACCTAAACCGGTAAGAGAAAAGGTTGATAAATGTTCATCAGCCAAAGAACTTTGGGATAAGTTACATGACATATATTCTTCACCCATAGCAGATTCAAAAAATGCCAAAGAAGATGCAGATACAAAAAAAGAAGAAAGATGCTCATCATGTCAGACAGATTCAGAAGAGGAAGAGTATGATGAAGTAGAAGTTGATTACATAGAAAAATTGATCAGTGAAATTAAATATCTAAGGAAAGAAAGAGAAGAAAACAAGTGATCCAAGAAAAAATTGATGAAGCAAAAGAGAAGTGTTCAAGGTTCTGAAAAGGATCAGTAGGTCATCAAGAATTTAAGATCACAACTAGAAGAGGCTAGAAGAATTGAAAAAACTCTAGAATATCAAAATAAATGTTTAGAAGCCAACATAGCAGCACAAAAGGAAGAAGCAGAAAAGAGAGAAAAGATACTAATGGATCATCTCAAGGAAAGAACCAATGACTTAAACCAACTTGAGGAAGAGTTTGGTCAAGAAGAGAAAATACTGGAAGAAGAAATAATTACATTGAAAATCCAACTTGAAGAAGCAAAGAGAACAGAAGAGGTCATGAAGTCTCAAATAATGAAGAAATAAGAAGAGGTTGAGAATCTTGAAGAAGAAGTTGTCACACTAAGAGTCAAAATCGTCAAGCTCAACAAGAACATTGAAGAGACAGAAACATCCACATCAGTTGTAGAGAATGAAGAGAAGCACTCTACGTTGCTAGAAAAGAAGAATGAAGAAAATAGAAAGAGTTATGAAGAAGTACTCAAGGGAAGGAATCATGGACAACCATAATATAAGAAAACTATTGAAGATACATCTTCAAGAATAACATCCATGTTCAAGTCAGAAAGAAGCTTCAATCATGATCATGATTAGTCAAGGAAAAAATTCAGAAGGACTACACCACAAAGAAGATCATTCACTCCCAGGTATGCAAATTTATTTTATGGTCATTGTTTTTATTGTACTAACTTTGGACATAAGGTTGCAGATTGCAGGGATTATAAAAGAAATGTTCAAGTAGATCATGCCAATGTGATCACACGTAACATTGAGTGTTACAAATGTCATAACTATGGACACACAGCCAGTGATTGTAGAAGCATGATTGATACTTCCATGAAAGAGAATACTGATATCATATATAAGAAAGTATGGATAAGAAAACATAAAGAACAGGTGAACAAAGACCAGGTACTAGAGTGCAAGATACCAGATATAATAAATAAGAAGAACAAAAATAAAATGCTAGAAATGGCAGAATAACAGTAATATAACCAACATAATCTCCACAATAACATATAAATAATATGAGAACAACAACTGAAATAACACTTTGATTCAGAAAGAAATGTTCACATGCCTCTTGGAGGGGGCAACCTCTAGTCGAGCAACGCTCTGTTACAATAATATCCAAGCTAGGGTTTTCATACCCTCGACCCTT
>ML793139.1:463739-482052 GCA_009831015.1 Picea engelmannii
CTCATGGTTTGAGAGTTATGGCCTTACGAAGTTGGAGGACCCTCATATGTCATCTAGAAGCCCCAAAAGGTCAAAGTAGTCAAAGTGGTTTAAGAGATTTTAAAAGGTAAATAATAAAGTGAAGTGATGAGTTTATTATAATTTAGAGTGAATACAAAATAAATTATTTCAATAATAAATTTAATGGAGAAATTAGAAGTGGGTTAACCCTAAAATTAGGAAAGTGGGCCAAGTGACCTAGAAGATGTTTTAAAGGAAGCTACTTGGAGAGTATAAATAAGAGGCAAGGCTCTCTCATTTCAATTAAACTTGAGCATATTGAATATCTATAGGTGTCTGAGGTAAGAAAGGATATCTAAGCCAAATTTCTGAGGGAAAGTGAAGAAAAGAATACCGAAATGCAAGGAATGATAAATTCTTTTGATGGTGCTTTCTAAGGTATGTTATTTACAGGTCATCTCACCATTTTCTCTACAATTGTTTTTCTATAATGATTCAGAACGTGAAATTTATATGTCATTGAGAAAACATACCCAAGTATCTATGGTAAGAAGTTCATCTTTTGGGTCATTGTATTTTGCGAGTTACACTTCGTGGAAAATAGGGCTTGTGGCTAGTCCTGAAACTAGTAAAAAACAAGTATTTGGGGTAAAAACATCTTAACTTATTCATAATAGATCCAAATTTAGTGAGACCAAATGAGTTGGTTAGGGTACAGTATATAGTAGTTTTTGTAACAGTTTTAGATCATTTCAACAAATATTCCATGCAGGGCACGCTCTTCAAGGTCGCTCTTTAGAATAAGCTAGAATTCAGCAAGGTGTGCCATTTTTTCTATAACTCATTTTTTGAGATGTTCCAAGTAGTGAAACGTAGAGGAATTTCATAAAGAATACTGAAGAACATTGTATATCAGTTTCAGATCTTTATTCATTACAGGTACAAATTTATGATTATTTCAAGTGAGGGTTGTTGACTAATCCAAAACTAGGTGTGTGAGACTAAAGAAAAGTTTGATGAAAATGATAGTCACTTATTGTTAAAGTTAAGAAAGGTTTTATAGGAATGTGATCATATACACAAGGTCTATTACAGAGTTACAAATCAGATTTGGATGATGAAATTGATGAGGGATTTTGGTTGAGGTACATGTCGGGTACATGGTTGAGACAAGTAGTTAATGAGTTGGCACATACATGAGATGTATAGTTGATGATGTTGGTACATATTGATGAGTCATAGTTGATGAGTAGTTGATACATGATTGGTACATACTTGGTACATGGTTGGAGGCACTTGTTAGTAGTATTGTTGACACATGGTTTATGGATGATGTATCATACTTGTATTATCAGAAGCACATATTGATCTTGGTGATGATTATGAGTTGTTGTGTTATACTTGGTTGATGCACATATTTGAGAGTTGCATCAGTGATTGATCTTGGTGAGTAGACCTGATTTGGTTGATAATCTTGATGAGACAGGTTGTTGTGATAGGTTGTTTGGACACGTTGTTGTGACAGGTTATTTGGACACATTGTTGTGACAAGTTATTTGTATAGGTTGGTGCATGGTTGATGCAGTTGTTTATGGTACAGGTTGAGGTACAGGTTGGTGCATGGTTGATGCACTTGTTTATGGTACAATTTGATTATAGGTTGGTGCATGGTTGATGCACTTGTTTGTGGTACAGGTTGATTACAGGTTGTTTGGTATAGGTTGGTGCATGGTTGATGCACTTGTTTATGGTACATGTTGATTACAGGTTGAGGTACAGGTTGATGCATGGTTGATGTATGGTACAAGTTGTTTGGTACAGGTTGATTGGTACATGTTTACAATGATATATCTCACAGTGATAGTGTGATAGTGGTTCCATCATTCTACTTCTACTTCAGGGCGGTTGGACGGGGCAGGGACAGGTCGTTGTAGCCACCTTTTGGTTGTAGCCGGAGAACATAGGGGGTTGTAGCCTCCTTCTGGTTGTAGCTAGAGAATTGGGGAGTTGGAGCTTCCCTCAGGTTATAGCCTGAGAAACTAGGGGGTTGGAGCCTCCTTCCAGTTGCAGATGGAAAACAAAGGAAGTTTGTGCTTCCAGTGAATGTAATTCTTCAATACATATAAGAAAAAGCATTCCGTGGTTTTCTCCCGCTTTGGGTTTCCATGTAAAACACTGGTGTACCGTGTATGTGTATGAATGTTCATTTGTTCATTGCTTATTTAATATGCAGTTATTGGATGATAATGCTACATTGATATAACACTTGGATTACATGGTTAAAACGAAGGATTAAATTTCTCTATTACTGATTCACCCCCCCCTCTCAGTAATCCAACAAATTTAATGATTAAATGTTTCACCCCTCAGCCTTTCATAATTCCAGATTTATAAATCCTTCTTCCGTGTCATCTTATAATGCACTACAAGGTAGGTTAGATGACAAGCTAACTATTTGGAGTCAATCTCTTCAAATTCTCAAATTTCCATGGCTCCTGCCTGAATCACTATGTTGGAACATGCTTTTAATGTCTCATTACTAGTTATTTCCAACAAGACAATTGATTTTGTTTTAGAACTCACCTTTGATGGTGAAGGGAACACATCTACAGTAGACCATATTTCTAATTTTTTTTATAAATGTTTAATACATAAGATCATTGATCCTAATGTTACATGAAGATTGTTCACTCTCACCTTCCGAGGTTGGGTTAAATATTGGTTTGAATCTTTTCAGGCTAATTCTATTCATTCTTTGTCTGAGTTTGTAATTGAATTTTTATCAGATTTTAACAACTATGATTATGATGAGTTAAGTGAAGAATTAAGTCTCTTAAGGAAATAAAATGGTGAATCATTCAATGATTTTGCAATTAGGTTCATTCATGTTTGTACTAGATTCCCTTTGAAAGAAACGCCGCTCATTACTGAATGGTTTGAATATCTTGTTTCTCTCTCAGAAAAGCAAGATCAATTAATTGTTAACCAATCTGAATTGAGCACTAACACTTAATATCAAGATGGTTCAAATTTTGATGTTGATCTTGAAGATTTTGAAGCACCACAACTTTTGTCAACTTCTTTCATTTTGGAAAATCATGAGCAACATCATCTTTTACAAAATACAATTGTCACCTCTAATCATTCTTTGTCAACGATGTCTCCTCCTATCGAAGAAGGAACCTCGACTTTAAAAGACGACAGTTCTCACACTATCATAGATTGTATAATTGTTTCTAAAGTAGTCAAATGTGAAGTTGATAATCATGTGGACGATAAATCTTCCCCTAATTTACTTGAACAGATCCATGATCAATCAGTGGGAGACAAAATCATTAGGCAATATTCTATCTCTAGTGATTTGCTCTCAAATTTTCCCTTACACAATCAACCAAATTGTCTCTTAAAAACCGTCTCATACTCTTTAAAAGAGAATACAAAAGAGGTTGATCAGTTTATACAGGGAGAGGGGACAAAACCAAATTTCGAAACACATATACCTATCATTTCAAGATATGTATTTTGTCTCCTTAATTCGTCTACACATTATTCCTTGTACCTTGATATTTTTTATCCTAATGTTGTGCAATTATATGTTCCATATTACCTTGGAGAGAATTCAACATTATATAATCAAGTACAAATAGATTACCGAATAGAAGATAAAGAGGGAAATAATTCTACCCATGAACATATTAATTTTTATTCTCATCAATTATCTGTGGGTAAATCAAGAAATGATTTGAAAGAGTCCCAAATTGCATCTTCCATTGATTCATCTCAATTTGTGTTTCAAGAAGGACCTAAATTTTTCCAGGATCAATTATTTGAGGTTGAAAGGTATAATCGGCCAAATATTATTACCAATGATGATTATTCAAAAATGTTGATTGTTCCATTTATTCCACCTCAAATAGTTAATATTGAGGTATTTAAGTTCAATGGAAAGTTTCAAGAGAATGAGACACTTATTTTCCGATCGAGAATCATGATAAGTTCTCGCCTTCTTGATCCAACCTTTTTACAAGATTCTTTCCTTGATAGTCTAATACTTTATTCTCATCAGTAATATTTGTCGCATGTGAATTCTTTCAAACAATCCCATGTTAGTAATTGCATGTATTATGATAGGATTGCAGATTGGTTGGAGTATTCATATCTCAAAACGTTTCCAGGGAATGGTAAGATTATCTTCACTTTATTTAGAGATCAAGGAGGTAACTTTAACACACTCATTTTATATCCTTCAGATGAAGAAAATATGGAACGAAAGGAAAATTGTTAGGAGGATGGGGCACTTCGGTCTAGGCCGATGGTTATGTCAGGTCCCCATAACTCTCACAAGCTTTACAATCTCATTTTTTCATATTTTTGTAACCCATATAATGACAAAATTGCAGAATGGCTGGAGGATTCATACAAAAAAAATGTTCAAGGAAATGGTAAGATCATGCTTGCATTGTTTTTAAATGATGATGATAAAGGTAAGTATGATATATTTTTATCATCTTTCGATATACTACCATTCTTGTTAGTAATATTTCATTATGTTTACATTGCAGGATTGGAGTTACTCCGATGGCTACATTGGAAGCATGACTTCACGTAGTATTTTGATTTGTTTAGTAGTTAGAGTAGGTTAAGGAGTAGGTGATGCAGGAGCATCATTGGCAAGCGTGCAGAGGCAAGACCACTCAACACATGTGAGTTCTTCCATAAATTCAACATTGACAGTTGCATCCGATTTTGAAATCCGTCTTCACTCAGCGTTGGAATTCACCTTTGGAGTCATGCTTGAACCAGTGCCGAATTTTACCCTTTGAAGCAAGTTTTGAAATTATAAACAGAGTAGGAGTTCCCACTTCGGCTTTGGAATGCGACCGAACTAAGATAGCATAGGATGAAATTTTAGAGTAGGCAAGTAGCTAGGGGAAACCCTAGAAACATTTTTGAGTTATGTAGAAGTTTGGAAACCCAATTAAAAAAAAAACCGACAATTCAGAGAGAAATTAATTGTAAGAGAGAACTGCGAGTTAGGAGGAGGTCTCAGTTTTTGAGCTACTGTAATTTTGAATGTATTATGTAGCCATTGTGAACTTGTGAATAGAACAGAAGGAAAATTGATCCAAATGTATGGTGTGTGGACTGTGTGTGTTTTCTTGTCATTTATGTTTTCATGAACAAGGAGATGGAACTGTGATTTTTTCCAGTTTCAATTGTTCCTCTTCATTGGAAGCTCTGCAAGGCATGCATCGAGCTAGAGAGGAACATAAGGAAATCAGGAGGAATTTCTTAGTGAGAAATACTGTGGATCTGAGTTATCGGAATCCATCAGACACAAGGAGTGTGCAGGAAATCGAAGTCTGAACCAGACAAAGCTCAGGAGGAACAACACTTTAGAAAGTGTTTCGAGATCTAGGAACTCATTCCCTGAAAGAAGCGAAGACCGAGTCTTCGAAGACTTAGAAAATATTCTAAGTCTGAAGCGAGTAAAAGATAAGGAGGAAGAACATCGTTGAGCATTGGATCACGGTGGAGAATCCCGTAGATCGTCTGATTTGAGGTAGGAGCGCAGACTTTAACACTGCATAGATCCAAGATGGGAGATTGCGAAGATCTGAAAGGACAGTGGAGAATCCTCGAGGGGAAATGTCGAAACCCCACAAGCCGTTGGATAAGGTGGAACTGTAAGGAGGTTATCGACGAGGGCTCCTTGACGTCCAAAAGGCCAGGAGGAATAGTGACCATCGATCTCAGATAGATCTGGACCGTTGGTCCATTTCGTGAACTCAGGTATCACAAGCTAGAAGGATAGAGGTCTTGTCTTTCAAATCCCCAAGTCACGAGACCGCGAAATTGTGGGGTCGGTCTATTTCGCAAACTCGGGTATCACGAGTTGGAAAGCAGATTTCTTTACGCTTCAAACCCCCAAGTCACGAGATTGCGATTTGATTTGAATCGTCGATCATAGGAAGATCTAGACCATTGGTCCACATCGCGATCTCGGGTATCGCAAGATGGAAGGAAAAAGGTCTTGTCTTTCAAACCCCCAAGTCGCGAGATTGCGATTCGATCTGAACCGTCGATCACTAGCAGATATGGATCATTGGTCCACATCACGATCTTAGGTATCGCAAGTTGGAAGGGCAGAGGTCTTGACTCCCAAAACCCCAAATCGCGAAATAACGACGTAGGTCCATTTCGCGAACTCGGGTATCACGAGTTGGGAGGCAGATTTCTTGCACTGCAAAACTCTGAATCGCGAGATCGTGATTCATGAAAGGTAGGAAGGATAAGGGTACTACCACTGCTCTTGGTCATGTGCTGTGGAAGCTCACACTTGGCACTTGGAAAAGTCAACCGAGCATTTGTGTGGGGGGGACTTGTGTGTTCATTCGAAGGGTTCCAGTTTGGAACCAGAAGAGCCATTTCAGCTCCGAAACCAGAAGATCTTGACCGGGAGGTCGCGCAGTCCTTAAGAGGGATAGGGGGTCTGCATCAGGTGGTATCAGAGGCTCAATTTTTTGTCTGTAGACTTCAGGCAAAGGAGGAAAAGAAGGAGACAGAGAACTCGGAGCTGTACTCTGTGTGTGACAGACAATCGATATAATTCCGCCAAGGAGACGAGAGCCACCTTTAGCCAACCATGCTATATAAAGGGAGATGCGAGTGATTCGTGCCCGTTTGGAAACAATGGCAGCAACATAGAGAAGAACACCTGACATTGGGGATGTCAGTGATGTAGAAAGTGAAGAGGTTGAGGTTGAAGAAGCTGGAGGAGAGGATGTTGCAGAAGAAGGTTTGTTGAGAGAAGTTGCCAGATTGGGAGGCAGGGATAAGATAGATGTCCCCATGTATGAGGGAAATCTAGATGCTGAAGAACTGTTGGACTGGATAAGGTCCATGGACAAACACTTCGAGTATGAAGATGTCGATGAGGAGAAGAAGGTGAAGCAGACAATCACCAGAATAAAAGGGCATGCAGCACTGTGGTGGGACGAACTACAGGCTGAGAGGAGAAGTAAAGGAAAATAGAGGATAAAGAGTTGGGATAGGATGGTAGCCAAACTAAAGTCTAAGTTCATACCCAAAGACTACCATATCAATATATTTAGGAAGCTACAGAGCCTGAGATAGAAAGGGATGACAGTCAAGGAGTACACCGAGGATTTCTACCGACTGAACATCAGAACTGGACAAAGGGAGAGAGATGAAGAGAAAGTCACCAGATATAAAAATGGCTTGAGATATGAGATCCAGGACGAGCTCAGCATGATTTCATTCAGGACCATGGAAGATGCTTATCATTTTGCACTGAAGGCAGAGGAGAAGCTAGCCAGAAAATAGAACCAGTGAGGAAGAGGTAAGGGCTCGATCCCAAGCAAAAGAAAGGGATTTAACCGTGATAGAGCACATCAGTCTAAGGAAGAGACTGAGAAACCACACAATCACTTAGAACGAGGAGTAATTTCACGAGGGAGACAAAGTGGTGGAAGAAACCCTTCTAGTGGAAGAGGCCAAGGAGGAGTAAGATGTTATGCCTGTGGAAAGACAGGACACGTGTCTTGGGAATACCCTAAGAAGAAGAAGGAAGGAGGAGAAGCTCATAATTCAGAAGCATGACGAAGAGATGTTGAGGCAGAAGGAGCAGAGGATGGAGCATCCCTGATGTTGAGAAAAGTTCTCTTAAAACTGGAGGCAGAAATTGAAAAACCAGTGCAGAAAAACAATCTCTTCAGGATAGCTTGCAAGACTAAGGATAAAGTATGCAAGGTGATCATTGACAATGGGAGTACTGAAAACCTAGTATCCATAGATATCGTGGAGAAATTGGAGCTAAAGACAACTGCACATCCAAGGCCATACAAAGTCTCATGGCTGCAAAAAGGGCACCTGGTAATGATCGCTAAACAATGCCTGGTTGAAATTAAAATAGGAGGATATAAAGATGAAATCCTATGTGATGTAATTTCCATGGACGTATGCCACATTTTGTTGGGAAGACCATGGCAGTTTGACAAAAATGTCATTCATGATGGGAGGAATAATACATATACATTGGAGAAGAATGGTAGGACGCATATGTTGCTACCAATGGAGGAGAAGAGAGCGAAGGAGGAAGCCAGCACAAGCATACTTCTCATGAGTGGGAAGGAACTCCTGAAAGAAGTCAAGGAAGAATAGGAGATGCAGTTCATTGTGGTGAGGAATCCTAGACTCATCCTTACAAGTACATCAATGGATGATTTGCCTGAAGAAGTTCAGGAGCTGCTGGATAATTTTGCTGATATAGTGGTGGATGAGCTACCAAACTCATTGCCACCCATCAGGAGTATCAGTCATCATATCAACTTGCTACCAGGAGCAAGCCTGCTGAACAAGGCAACGTACAGATTAACACCCCGAGAAAATGAGGAGGTGAAGAACCAAGTCCAAGAATTGTTGGATAAGGGTTTGGTCAGGGAAAGTTTGAGCCCATGCAAAGTACCAACTATGTTAAGCCCAAAGAAAGATAGAGGATGGAGAATGTGCACAGACTTGAGAGCCATCAACAAGATCACCATCAGGTACATATTTCCTTTACCAAGAATGGATGATTTAATGGATTGCTTAAGTGGAGAAAATTTCTTTTCTAAGATAGATCTGAAAAGTGGATATCACCAGATTAGAATGAGAGAATGTGATGAATTGAAAACAACCTTTAAGATGAATGAAGGTCTGTATGAGTGGCTAGTTATGCCATTTGTCTTAATGAATGCCCCGAGTACTTTTATGAGGTTGATGAATGAAATTCTGAAAGATTTCATTGGCAAGTTTGTGGTTGTATATCTAGACGATATATTGATCTTTAGTAGGACTAAAGAGGAGCATTTGAGGCACCTAACGCTAGTAATGAGGAGGCTACACTAGGAGAAGCTGCTGATCAATTTGAAGAAGTCCTCTTTTATGAAGACATAACTCATTTATTTGGGATTCATGATCTCTTCAAATGAACTGAAGATGGATCCAGAGAAGGTGAAAGCAATCAGAGAATGGCCGTCACCAAGAAGCATGTTCAAGGTAAGGATCTTTCATGGTTAAGCAAGTTTTTACAGAAAGTTCATTAGAGATTTCAGTGGGATTTGTGCACCCATGATGGATACAGTGAAGAAGTGGCACAAGTCTTTTAAATGGACAGAGGAGCTAAAAGGAGCTTCAATATAATGAAGGATAAGATAACAGAATGACCAATTCTGGTCTTGCCGAATTTTGGGAAGACATTTCAGGTAAGATGTGACACAAGTTTAGTTGCAATAGGAGCAGTTATGAGTCAGGACAATCGACCTATTGCCTATTTCAGCGAGAAGATGAATGAGACTAAGATGAAATACTCCACATATGACAAGGAGTTCTATGCCATAATTCAAGCATTGAAGAAATGGAGGCATTATCTTGTCCCGCAAGAGTTTGTCTTGTACAACGATAACCAAGCTTCACAATTCATAACCCGACAAGAAAAACTGAATCAGAGGCATGCAAAATGGGTTGAATTTATGCAAAATTTTACTTTTGTCATAAAACATATTGCTGGGAATGCTAACAAAGTTGTTGATGCATTAAGCATGAGATGTTTAATTTTGCAGGAATTCTAGGTGGAGACCTTGGGGTTTGAACACCTTAAGGATATGTATTGTGATGATATAGATTTCAAGGAGGCCTACGAAGCATGTACAAGCCATGTACTGAGAGATAGAAGTCATTGGATAGAGTATATGGTTCAGGAAGGATTGTTGTTCAGAGGAAATCAATTGTGCATACCAAGATGCTCAATGAGGGACAATCTTCTAAAGGAGAAGCATAGTGGAGGATTGGATAAACATTTTGGCCATGATAAAATGTTTGTACAGTTGAACAGTTCATACTATTGGCCAGGTATGATAACATAAGTGATTGTGTCAACCATTGCCAATACTAGAGAGGCCTTGGGATGCAATAAGCATGGATTTCGTATTGGGATTGCCAAGAACACAAAGGGGATTCGATTCCATATTTGTGGTGGTGGATAGGTTTTCAAATATGGCACATCTCATCCCATGCTAGAAGACCAATGATGCAACACATGTTGCAAATATATTTTTTAAAGAAGTTGTGAGACTTCATGGTCTACCTAGGAGCATTGTCTCAGACAGAGACACAAAATTTGTTGGTAACTTTTGGAGGACATTGTGGAAGAAGATGGGGAAAGATTTGTCCTTCAACTCAGCTTATCACCCTTATACATATGGGTAGACTGAGGCAGTAAATAGAAGTTTGGGGAACTTATTGAAAAGTCTGGTTACTGAACACCATAACCAGTGGGATCAGATTTTGCCACAAGCAGAATTTGCATACAATGACTCACCAAACAGGAGCACTGGAAGGAGCCCATTCCAAATACTATATGGAATGAAACCCAGAGGAGTATCTGAGTTGAGAGACTTGGAATAGGGAGACATCAAAAGGACTGGAGCAGAGGATTTTGCTGCTGAAATGCAGAAACTCCATAGTCGGATCAAAGAACAATTACAAAGTTCTAATAAAAAATACAAGCACAAAGATGATCAACATTGCAGGGAACTTCAATTTGAAGTAGGAGATCAATTTTTAGCACACCTCAGGAAGGAAATATTCCCTAGGGGAACATATAACAAATTAAAGATGAAGAAGATAGGACCCTATAATATCTTGAGGAAGTTTGATGCAAACACCTATGAGATTGAGTTGTCAGATGGCGTGGGAATTTTTCCCATATTCAATGTTTCAGACCTGTATCCGTACAGGAAAGATGAAACAAAAGGGTTAGAAGATCAAGGAAAGATTTAGTGGGAGAAGAAGATGCCCGTGGTAGAAAATCTACAGATGGAGAAGATTCTGGATCATAGGATTGGCAAGAAGACTAGGAGGAATACTTATTTTAAGTATCTGGTCAAATGGAAGGGATGCCCAATAGAAGATGCTAGTTGGGAAAATGAAGCTGCTATCCAGAAGCAGGGAAAATCAGTAGAGGAGCTCATGGACAAGAGTCCATGAATTTTTGTCAAGGGGAGTATGATGCAGGAGCATCGTTGGCAAGCGCGTAGAGGCAGGACCCCTCAACACGTGTGAGTTCTTCCAGAAACTCAACATTGACAGTTGCAGCCAATTTTGAAATCCACCTTCACTCAGCGCCATAATACACCTTTGGAGGCACACTTGAACCAGTGCCGAATTTTACCCTTTGAAGCAAGTTTTGAAATTGTAAATAGAGCAGGAGTTCCCACTTTGGCTCTGGAATGCGACTGAACTAAGATAACATAAGATGAAATTTTAGAGTAGGAAAGTAGCCAGTGGAAATCCTAGAAACATTTTTGAGTTATGTAGAAGTTTGGAAACCCAGTTAAAAAAAAAACCGACAATACAGAGAGAAATTAGTTGTAAGAGAGAACTGCGAGTTAGGAGGAGGTCTTAGTTTTTCAGCTACTGTAATTTTGAATGTATTATGTAGCCATTGGGCACTTGTGAATAGAGCAGAAGGAAAATTGATCCAAATTTATGGAGTGTGGACTATGTGTGTTGATCCATGTGGATATCGGTGGCCACCCACCTTTGCTGACTGGCTCAAAACAGTTTTCTGCCAATTTTGGCAATTTACTATTTTTAGCAGGTTTTAACTTCTGGGGCCATTTTAAGGGCCTAAATGAAGGTTTTTCGAGATAGAGGTTCTCAATGATAGATGAAGGAATGATTTATCCCCCAAAATGAATATCCTTGATTATACCTTTCCAACGAGCTATCATACGCCTAAAACGAAGATCGTATGCAAAAGTTACAACCCCGACAAGTTGATGTACTAACTTACCCAAATGGGGCCCACATGAATTTTGGCACTTCATCTCCTAGGGTTAGGTTTTTGGATGTCTAAGACTTTTGAAATTCCCGTTTATTGTAAAAAGGCCTTCAGAGCCTCATTTTAACCATCTTCTGGTGAATGTGAGTAGCCGTCACATCTCTTCTCAGAGATTATTTGCCACCATTCTAGTGAGTCTTTCACTCTGTATTTTTACAGTCTCTGTACATTTCTTTCATTAATAGAAATCGTGTATTACTGTATATCTATGTTTATGGTTGCATCTCTGATACATTTCTATTATATTATTGAATATCTACGATATCTTTGTGCATTTCCTTATTATATCTCCGCTCTCATTTTGTGCCGAAAATAATCCAGATCAGTGGTATCAGAGCAGGCTGCTCTTGATCGTTTTTTCAGTGCATGTCCTCGACGAGGTTCGAGTATAGAAAGTTGGGTATCGAACTTGTATCTCTTGAATACAATCGCTCTCGCACACCCAAGAAACCCTCAATGGTGGAAGAAAATAAAAACGACGGAGCAGACGATCCTATCAATCTGTTGCTTGAGCAAGCTCTCACGCGACAGAGGGATGAAATGATGGAGATTTTTTCCCACATCCTCCAATGCCTACCAATAGCATCAGGTGCATCTTCATCAAGCGACCACTTTGGAGGCACCTTGCCTTTCAAGGTAAAATTTAATTTTGATATTCTTGTATTTGAAGGACAGATAGATGCAGAAGCCCTAGAAAAATGGTTAACTATGCTAGAAGGTTATTTCTTTGTTTACAATTTTTCCGACAAAGAAAAGATCACCTTTGCACTCCTTAAAGCTCTCCCTCATGTCAAACATTGGTGGGAAACTTACTGGGAGCAAAGTTCCACAGAGGAGTCTGGAATATATGGGGCCGATCCCACTTGGGATTTTTTTATGGATGCGGTAAATGAATAGTATTACCCTGTAGGAAACTATGAAGACCAGTACATGAGATGGACCACACTACGACAAGAGAGGGGCCAAGAAGTTCCGAAGTTCACCAATACCTTCCATACCTTATGCACCAAGTTGGGTATCAAATACTCCGAGCGACATTTGGTTCTGAAATACCGTGGGGCTCTACAAAGATACATCCAAACTAAAATGGATTTTCTGGACATCTCATCACTCGGTGTTGCCTATCGACATGCTGTTAAAATCGAGTAGAAATTTAAGCACCAGAACAAATGGGAGTTCGGGTCTGCAAATCCGCAACAACCAAAGTATGACAAAGACAACCCTAACAAACAGTCTCCCGAAAACCAGTCCAAGACACAGGAAAAGAAGGGTCACGGGAAGACAAAGAAGGAGACTGGAAAATGGTGTGATTTCCACAAAATACCCTGGCACAACACCGATGAATGTCACTCAAAACAATCATTGGTGGCCGAGATCAAAGACAAGGAGACGAACCCTGATTCAGAATTTGATTATGAAAATAGTGGTAAAGGACAGATCATTGACAAAGACCCCACTGCTATTGTCGCGACCGCAACAATTCAACCAGAAGAACCAACAGATCCTGAAGAGGGGGAGCACATTTTTTATTCACAGATGTGGGTGAAGGGGAGCCCGCTGCATTTTATTGTTGATAGTGGAAGCCAGAAGAACCTCATTTCAACAGAGGTTTTCAAATAGTTGGGATTGTCGACAACACCACACCTGCAGCGATACAACATCGGGTGGCTTCGGCAAGGACGAGATCTTTGTGTTAGTGAGCAGTGTCGATTGTCATATGGCATCCAACCCTTCAAGGATGAGTTATTATGTGATGTTGCCCCACTAGATGTCTGTGATGTTCTCTTGGGCCAGCCATATATGTGGAAACGCCATGCTATTTATGAGTCTCGACCTCGTAGTGTCATTGTCACTTTGGGGGGTCATCTCTATAGAATACCAGAGGTAGTTCCCACTACTGTTCCACCTAAAAGGTGCCACAAAGTAGTATCTCATACTGCAAGATTTAGCTTCTTCACAATTTGTTCAAAAGGAGAACAAAAGGACACTGCAACCACTACAGCCTTGCCCCAAGCACCTTCTATCCCACAGAAGCAGGTCAAAGGCTGTAGAAAAATGCAAAGATTCCTTCTGCACAACGTCCTCTCATGCAACTTGACTTGTTTAACAACCTCAGCCTCAACAGGTTCGTGATAGATTTCCACAAACTGAGCAGCGCGACGTCTCCAGCAAGATAAGCAGCTCACCAAGATGCAGATTCAACAAACACTTTTCCCTCCCCCCCTGGAAATCAATGCAATGGAGACCATTGCTTCCTAAGGATGGAGGATTGATCCAGGTGGATATTGGTGGCCACCCACCTTTGCCGACTGGCTCAAAACAGTTTTCTGCCAATTTTGGCAATTTACTATTTTTAGCAGGTTTTAACTTCTGGGGCCATTTTGAGGGCCTAAATGAAGGTTTTCCGAGATTGATGTTCTTAATGATAGCCAAAGGCATGATTGAGCCCCCAAAATGAATCTCCTCGGTGATACCTTTCCAACGAGATATCACACGCCTAAAACGGAGATCGTATGCAAAAGTTACGACCCCAGGAAGTTGATGTACTAACTTACCCAAACGGAGCCCACATGACTTTTGGCGCTTCATCTCCTAGGGTTAGGTTTTTGGATGTATAAGACTTTTGACATTCCCGTTTATTGTAAAAAGGCCTTCAGAGCCTCATTGTAACCATCTTCTGGTGAATGCGAGTAGCTTTCACATCTCTTCTCAGAGATAAGCTGCCACCATTCTAGCGAGTCTTTCACTCTGTATTTTTACAGTCTCTGTACATTTTTTTCATTAATAGAAATCGTGTATTACTGTATATCTATGTTTATGGTTGCATCTCTGATACATTTCTATTATATTATTGAATATTTGCGATATCTCTGTGCATTTCCTTATTATATCTTCGTTCTCATTTTGTGCCGAAAATAATCCGGATCATTGACAGTTGCAGCTGATTTTGAAATCCACCTTCACTTAGCGCCATAATTCACCTTTGGAGGCACACTTGAACCAGTGCCAAATTTTACCCTTTGAAGCAAGTTTTGAAATTGTAAACAGAGCAGGAGTTCCCACTTTGGATTTGGAATGCGACTGAACTAAGATAACGTAAGATGAACTTTTAGAGTAGGCAAGTAGCCAGGGGAAACCCTAGAAACATTTTTGAGTTATGTAGAAGTTTGGAAACCCAGTTAAAAAAAAAAAATGGGCAATATAGATAGAAATTAGCTGTAAGAGAGAACTACGAGTTAGGAGGAGCTATTATTTTTTGAGCTACTATAATTTTGAATGTATTATGTAGCCATTGGGCACTTGTGAAAAGAACAGAAGGAAAATTGATCCAAATGTATGGTGTGTGGACTATGTGTGTTTTCCTGTCATTTCTGTTTTCATGAACAAGGGGATGGAACTGTGAATTTTTCATGTTTCAATTGTTTCTCTTCATTGGAAGCTATACAAGGCGTGCATCGAGCCAGAGAGGAATGTAAGGAAATTGGGAGGAATTTCTTAGTGAGAAATATCATGGATCTAAGTTATCAGAATCCCTCAGACGCAAGGAGTGCGCGGAAAATCGAAGTCTGAAGCAAACAAAGCTCAGGAGGAACAACACTTTGGAAAGTCTTTCGAGATCTAGGAACTCATTCCTTGAAAGAAGTGAAGGTCGAGTCTTCGAAGACTTAGAACATATTCTAAGTTTGAAGTGAGTAAAAGCTCAAGAGGAAGAACGCCGTCGAGCATTGGATCGTGGTGGAGAATCCCACGAACCATCCGATTTGAGGTAGGAGTGAAAACTTTAACGCTGCATAGATCCAGAAGGGGATATTGCGAAGATTTGAATGGATGGTGGAGAATCCTCGAGGGGAAACACCGAAACCCCACAAGCCATTGGATAAGGTGGAACTGCAAGGAGGTTAGCGGTGAGGGCTCCTTGACATCAAAAAGCTCAGGAGGAATAGTGACCATCGATCTCCGATAGATCTGGATCGCTGGTCCATTTCGAGAAACTCGGGTATCACAAGCTAGAAGGATGAAGGTCTTGTATTTCAAACCCCTGAGTCGCAAGACCACAAAATTGTGGGGTCGATCCATTTCGTGAACTTGAGTATCACGAGCTGGGCAGCAGAGTTCTTTGCGCTTCAAACCCCTGAGTCGCGAGATTGCGATTTGATCTGAACCATCGATGACAGGCAAATCTGGACCGTTGGTCAACATCGCGATCTTGGGTATCACAAGCTAGAAGGACATAGGTCTTGTATTTAAAACCCCCGAGTCGCGAGATTACGATTCGATCTGAACCGTCGATCACTGACAGATCTGGAACATTCGTCCACATCGCGATCTTGGGTATTGCAAGTTGGAAGGATAGAGGTCTTGACTCCCAAAAACTTGAATTGTGAAACAACGATGTTGGCCCATTTCGAAAACTTGGGTATTTCGAGTTGGGAGGCAGAGTTCTTGCATTGCAAAACTCTAAATCGCGAGATCGTGATTCACAAAAGGCAGGAAGGATAAGGGTGCGGTCATCGCTCTTGGTCGTGTGCTGTGGAAGCTCACGCTTGGCGCTTGGAAAATTCAACTGAGCATTTGTGTGGGGGGGACCTGTGTGTTCACTTGAAGGGTTCCAGTTTGGAACCAAAAGAGCCATTTCAGCTCCAGAACCAGAAGATCCTGACCGGGAGGTGCGCAGTCCTTAAGAGGGATAGCGGGTCTGCATCAGTAGGTTTTCTTTTAGCTTTATTTCTCACTGTTTCTGTTTGTAATAATGCATTCATGAACACAAGTGGGTACACCCAGAGAACCATAAGATGACTATTGTTAGTGAAGTCCACTTTGACCCTTTTGTCTCAGCATTTTAAAAACATAGTATCATCATCTTTTTTTTTTTTTTTAATGCAAAGTAAAGAGATAAGTAAATCTAAACTGTAAATTCAGCCTTTATCCAAGGTTCCACGAGTAGGACTGCATTCATATTAATGAGGATTTTTCTATTTTCTTTTAGTCTCTCAAGAGATATTTCGTGTGATGATTTCAGATCCACCCTCTTGTAAATATTTTTAATTTTCTTTTTTGTTTTTCATTTTGGTTCTTTTCATTTTGCTCGATTTTGATTTGTTTTCTGAATAATTATGTCTGAGTCACCATTTCATTTGTGGAAGGAAAATCAATTTTTTTATCCAAGAGAAACAAATGACTAATTTTCAAAGCACCATGCTGTAAATTGTTAAACTCAAATCAGAAGAAGAAAGTTCCTGCTCAAAACAATGTTGATGGTTTCTTTTCCAAATCTTGAGAGGATAACGATTATCATTAATAAACTCTTAACGTTGTCCCTGTTTTAAGAAGACAAATTGATTATACCCTCCTGTCCTTGAGATGGTTTCGTAACAAGAATATAAGTGTTCAGATCATGGTAAAGATCATTTAAAATATAGATGAATTATATGAGATCAATTTATGTCTTCAAAATCTTAAATTTTTAGTATCACCTTGCTCTCTTGAATATCATAAAAGTTTCTGCAAATTTATAAATTAATTCTAGAGAGTTGAAAGCACTGCAAGGTGTGGGAAGTGTTTGTAAACCCATCGAGACACTAAATAGGTCTTCTGGCAATGGGTAAATGCATCCATGATACCAAGGCAACTTCGTCGGGGTACTGAACAGGCCTGCTGACAGCAAAGCAATGACGGGTTCAAGAAAATTATCAGGTATGCCCCTTAAAATCAATCCATGAATAAAGATGTTCTTCATCATGAGTGGATGACTTTTGGATAGGATAGAGGTGTTAGAGTGGGTTAAATGACATCCCTGCCGAGGCTATGGACACCTGTTGGCAGCAGTGGCTATGTCAACAATATCGAAGTCAGTTGCATAAACATCATTCCTCTTGTAATCTAGATCTGATACTAGATTACACTTTTGATGGAAACACATCTGATGCCGGACTATGTTATTCCCTGAGTTTTTCATGCTTGATGTGTTTTCAATTGCTTCTCAAATCTTCATTTTTCTGATTCATCCTAACATGAAATTTTGGTGATGCAGAGATAACTACTTCGCCCAGTACGTCGCCATTGTTGGCAGCCACACATGTTTTTGATTTTTTAAACATGATCGAGAGGCATTCCATTTTTTTGTAGCTGCCATGACCCTGTCTATAAACACTTTTATGAGTTTATTATGATTGATTGGGTTAAAACCTATTCCACTATTTTCTACTATTTTGATTTTTGATTCTTCTATGTTTAGTTCATGACTACAAGCATGAATTAAACTTAGAATTTGGCTTGTCGTTTTCATGATTTTTTCCTTAGGTTTATCGTTCAACAAACCATTCATTTGAAATTAAAATGTAAATCTTATAAAATGGTGGTTAGACACATTTTGTTTGTGATGGATACGATTATTATTTCAATGGTGTG
>ML793139.1:483200-496043 GCA_009831015.1 Picea engelmannii
CTATCTCGAAAAAACTTCATTTAGGCCCTCAAAATGGCCCCAGAAGTGAAAACCTGCTAAAAATAGTAAATTGCCAAAATGGCCAGAAAACTGTTTTGAGCCATTTGGAAAAGGTGGGTGGCCCCTGATATCCACCTGGATCAGATTTCCAATTAAATATGCCTTTCTATCTGTTGAGAAGCCTATACAAAATGTCTAAAAGGTATAAGAAAGAGAGTCTCAACTCTAGTCATTTCCACCATGGCTTGATTAAAATTCTGTTGATTCACCATTTGACAACGATGGGTGATTGCTGGGATGAGTTTTTAACAATAAATGGTTTTTCTACGACCATTCCTGTATAAATCCCTAATTTGAGTGAAACACTGATGAAAAAATAGTCTGACATTCCCAGTAATGAACCTGACTCTCTTAACAGAAACCGTCTAGATGAGACAAGGCCAAGTCAGTCTTCACATGAGCAAAAGGTTGTTGAATATGAGTTAGCTAAACCTCCTGTGCCTAATTTTGATGTTGTTTAGAATGTTACTGTAAAGCTCGATGTAAAAAAATCTTGTAAACAAACGAAGAAAAAACACGCAACCCTAGGATTTCAAAAAAAGAGAGTAGGTCGACTTATTTTGAAAAAATTAAGGAATTAGAATGATGCTCATTTGAGTTTGATTGGCCCGTTCGAGGTCAATGAGGTGTCAGATTCTGAAATTGAAGATTTCTTGGCATTAGAAGACCCAGATTGTCAAAGTTTTGATCTTGCTAAACCTTACGACTTTGTTATGAATCTTCCACCGTGTCTCAGGGATAAGGAGGGGATTTCTGGTATCAGGTTTGGCCAAATGCAAATAATAGATGAGTTCAATGCAACCAAACTTGACTGTACACTTCACCAACAGGTCGATCCTTCAGTACAGTGTGACATTTGTCAGCATTGGATTGAACGATATTACATTGATATTCCCATCCTTCAGGCTTGCATTAAAACAATCACAGTTCAAAGAGAATTGTTGATACAAGAAAATATCGACCTGAGAGTAAACGCATAAAGGAGGGCTAAACGCCTTAAGAGGACATGGAATATAGTGATAAAAAATGCAAACAATATTAAATCCATAATCAATTTTGAGTTACCCTGATCCATCTTTAGTCAATTGTTGAAATGGGAATAGTAGATCTTGGCGCTGATCATCTGGTGGAAACCTGTTCGATTTTGCATTAGAATGATTAGTTTTTCATTTTCTGTTTTCTTTTGTAAATTTTTTTATTAATTTTTGAGAAGAATCAACTTAGTTATGAATGGATGTTAGCCCTCTATTTTTTTAATATTTTGATCTCGTGAGATCCTCTCTTATCCTAGGAGTTAGGAAAATAGGATTTCAAAACACTTTAAATACTATTCATTTTGTGAGGAAAAGGGCATCTTGGCTTGGAACCAATTATGGACAAATGATTTTCATAACTTAATGGAACAACTTACAACATTTCGGCTTTAGACCACTGCAAATGTTGTTTCATTGATGTTTTGTTTCTCTTATTTTGGGATATTAATGTGTTGGATAGCTTTAGTCTCAATGACATGTTATGTTCTATTATATTCACGCTATAGATGTTGTCCATGAATTTGTTGTTCCATATGTTGTGACTGTGATCATCGTATCAATTTTAATATCAAGATTTTTATTTGATACTTAATTGATAGATAAAAATGAATGTTTTACATAAAGATTTCTCTGACTATAATCATTCACAATTATAAGATCACTGGATTATATGTGTTCACTATTCTATTCTTAAATACTGACTAGCAATACCCACCCTAAATTTATTCAGGAAAATTTTAGTATAAGCCTACTGCAGATTTCTTTCACAGGCAGGGCAGCTGGATGCTCTTTGTTCATATAGAGGCATAGACACATTTAATAAACTAATAACAGGTTAGCTTCACTTGCTTCTAATTTTTGTCATTTATGTATTAGTGAAACAGAAAAATTTTAGATTGTCTTTGACCATGCATCTTTATTTCATAACTCAGTTAATTCAAGTTTTATTTCATTTATAATTAGAATATAGAAAATACAAAAAAAATTTCTTTCTTTATCTGCTTCTTAAAACAATTATTTTTACATTGATTTTGCAAAGCTTGAATTAAAACTTGCAACCTGTAAATTCTGTGTATAAGAGATATGTTCATACTTTCTTTTCCTGTTTAATATATTTTGTAAATAATTAGATTAAAGTTCATAGATTATTATGGTTTTAAGCAGTAGATAGTTTTCCTCTTTTCTTTGTTTTAGGAACTTAGATTGGCTAACAGAGCCATTAAACCCGTCAGAATAGGTTACACCAAACGGATTGGGTTATTTAGACAACCCCAGACCAGACCTGTTGTTCCAGTTGACGGCCTGTCAAATTTGCCCATCAACAAATGCATATGAGTAAAATACAACAGACTCCCAACTCATTGTTGATACATTGAAGGATTAATGAGTGGTGAAGAGTAGTTGGCATAAATGGTAACTTCTAAATTAAATGGAGTAGGGGTAGACTTACAATCAACCATGTCAAAGCGCTGAAGTAAGTTAAGTGCACACTTTTTTCTGGAAAATGGAGATTCCTTATGAAGACTGAAGAACTTGCGAACCAAGAAAATAATGTAGAATCCATAAATCTATCATTTCAAATTGTCTCATCAATGCTTTATGAATACTCTAGATCATAGATGAAGAACTCGTGAGAATTAAATCATGCATATTAAGAACCATAATCAAGATATTAGTGCCTGCCTCTCAGTGTAAATTATAGGATCAGACCGACGACGATTGAACCTTGAATAAATAAGAAAAATATCCATCTTCTCATACCAAGCTCAAGGAGTTTGTTTGAGACCATACAAAGAATGTTGGAGCCCACAAACAAGAGAAGAATCCTAAAAAAAACTAGGAGATTTCTCCATTTAGATTTCCTCATCTAAATCACCATGCAGAAAAGCGCTCTTCACATCCATCTAGTAGACTAACTAGCCTTGGGAAGAAGAAAGAGAAAGCACACGTATGGAATTATCTTTGAAATAGGGGTAAAAGTTTCAGAGTAATCAATCCCTTCAACTCGTGAAAATCCCTTGGCCGCAAGACATGCCTTATGCTTATAAACAAAGCCATCTGGTGCATATTTGGTTCTATAGACCCATTTACAATGAACTAGATTTCATCCCTTAGGAAGATTAACGAGATCACATGTATGTTTCTTCATCAAGGAAGAATACTCCTCTATCATGGTAGCATCCCATTTAGGCATCCCAACAAATTCAAAAAATTGTTGGGGATCATTTGAAATGGCATGACTAAAAAAGGAGACCTGATCCAAGTGGATATTGGTGGCCACCCACATGTTCCACTAATTCATCATGGTTCCACATATTGGTAGTTTTTCTACATTTTTTCAGGTCCCAAACTTCAGGGGTTGTTTTGAGACACTAAACGATGTTTTTTTGGCTCGAAAACGCATAGTATATATCTGCAAGCATTTACTAGGCCATTCAGAATGTTTACTTCTCATTTATACCTTTATGACAGGCTACCAAACGCCCTAAACAAAGATTGTATGAAACACTTATGCCCCTGGGAAGTTGATGTATCAACTAACCACATTAGGGCCCACAAACCTTTTGGTGTTTCATCTTCTGTAGTTAGGGTTTTCTCATTGATGATTTATGTTAAAATGCCTTTTCAACCTCTTTGTAATCAACTTCTTGTGAATGAGCATAGCTGACACATCTCTCTTCAAGGATAAACTACCACCATTCTAGCTAGTTTGTATGTTTTTCATTTTACAATATTTTCCATTCCATTTATTAATAGAATATGGGTTTAAATGTATTACTGTATTTCTTGAAATATCTCTATGTGTTTCATATTTATATTTCTTCTTTCATGTCATTCTCTGCATAGTCCTTATCGGTGGTATTAGAGCAATCTTCTCTTTGTTGTTTCTTTGTGCATGTCCTTGACAAGGTTGAGATATAGGGAGTTGGGTCATGAACTGGTTGAGCTTGGGGAAGAAAACTCTCACTAGCCCAAGTAGCCTCCCATGGTGGAAGAAAAGAGAGATGATGGAGTAGGATATTCTATCAAATTGTTTCTTAAGGAAGCCCTCGCATGACAGAGGAATGAGATGATGGATAATTTCACCCAGATCCTTTGACGGCTACCAACAACAACAAATGAACCTTCAACCAACAGTCACTTCTAAGGTGTAACAACATTCAAGGTACAAATTAACTTTTTTATTCCTTTATTTGGAGGCTAGATAGACACTGACACTTTAGAAAAGTGGTTAAGTATGCTAGAGGGTTCTTTCTTTGTCCAAGTTTTTTTCAAAAGTGAAAAGATCACCTTAGCGCTCCTTAAATCCATTCCTCATGTCATATATTGGTAGGAAAGTTACTATGAGAAACATGTCGGAGATGAGTCTGCAATTTTTGGGCTAGAACCCACTACCCTGTGAGCAATACTGCCTTGTTGGAAACTATGATGACCAATAAACAAAATGGAAAATGCTGTGTCCTGAGAGAGACCATATGGTGTCAAAGTACACCAACATCTTCCATACCTTACACATAAAACTGGGTATTAAAGACTTCGAGAGAAACCTGGTTTTGAAGTACTGCATTGGCCTACATAGGGACATCCAAACATATATGGAGTTCCTAGACATCTCCTCACTAAGAGCCTCTTACTGATATGTTGTTAAGATTGAGAAAATGTTCAAGAAAAAGAATAAGTGGGATTTTAGTTCTGCAAACCCATCACAAAAGAAACATGGTAAAGGTGGCCCTAACTCTAATAACAAAGGACAGAGCAAGGATGGCCAACCATAGGAAAACCAATCCAAGATACAAGCAAAGAAGGGTAACGATAATTTTAAGGACATTGGAAATTGGTGTGAGTTTCACAAAATCCCTTGGCACAAAATTGATGAATGTCACTCCAAACAGTTATTGTTGGCTGAGATGAAATCCTCAAATTCAGATGTTAGCTCAAACTTTTATTTGGAACCAGATAAGGGAAAACATATCATTGACACATAACCCAGTGTCACCATCGCTACCAAAAAGGTCTAGCTAGAGGAACCAAAGGATCCTGAAGAAGGGGAGATCCTCTTCCACTCACAGATCTGGGTGAAGGGGACCCCACTCCATTTCATTCTTGACAGTTGTATCTAGAAGAACCTGATCTCAATAGATTTTTTCAAGAGGTTGAACCTAAAAACAAAATCGCACCCTCATACATATACCATTGGTTGGATCAGCCAAGGACGAGACATCTACGTCAACCAACAATGTCTCTTGCACTACGACATCAGGCCCTTCAAAGATGAGGTATTGTGTGATGTTTCCCCACTTGAAGTTTGTGATGTTCTTTTAGGACAAACATATATGTGGAAGCATCATGTTGTTTACAAATCTAAGCCCTGTAGTGTCATTATTACTTTGGGAGGTCAACTCTATAGGATACTAGAGCTAGTCCAAACTATTGTGGTCTCTTTGGTCTTCGTGAAGCAGTACATAAAGGTGACCTCTCATATTGAGAGATTTTTCCTCTTTATGGTCTGTTCAGAAGGTGAACAAAATATCACTGAAACTGCCAAAACCTCTACATAAGGCCTCTCTACACAACAAAAGAAGGTGGAAAAGATAGTAGAAGAACACAAAGACATCTTTGCCTCACCTATTGGGTGTTGGAACACGTGGTTCCATCATAAACCTCACATTTTCGTTTGAATGGGTCGAGCAATTCTTTGGGTGAACAATTGAATAAACTACTGTTTGACCATGTCCACTTAGGATCCCAAATCCACGTTTTATGGAAAGGTTCTACCGAATCCACCCGATCTTATTGGTTTGGTCCACAACTGAAACCTATTTAGAAACGATCATTTTGATCGGTGTATCACACCATCAGGAGATATATTTTCCACTCTCATGGAGTGTTCTCGTGCTTCAATGCAACTGTGTCTTTAGTGACCACTATTTCTCTCGAATCCATTCTCCTCTACGGTTAATTCCTATCCAAACATGGTATCATAGTTGTTGATTGTGATCTCGGGTTCATAGAGAAGAATCATATGAGAATGAGATAGCACTGAGAATCTATGATTATTATAGTAACAATTCATTTTCTCTTTGTCGTGTATTGGAATTGATTGACTAGGGTTTTATACTGAATTGAAGTTTTCCCTAAGAGACTCGATCCTTTATTTTCTGCTTGGGTTAGTAATTTTTTTATTTCAGGAAGGAAAATTGTAACCATACGTCCTATCATGTCCCCATTTTTAGTTTCTTGGTTTTGTAGTAGAAGGGACTCTCGTGGCTTGTTAGTGGAGAAATAATAGTGAAAAGGGGTAATTTAATGTCACTTAGTTACGAGATATTATATTACTAAAGTGACATTAGGGAAAGTAAAGTAAATTTAGATTAATAAGTTACTTAGTTATTATTAAAGTGACTTTTAATTCTAAAGTGAAAATTGGAGGGAAAATAAGGGTTATATTTGATTTAGTCAAAAAAGAAAATTCTAGAAGTTACATTTGATTTGGTCAAAATGGCGGAAAGATATAGAAGGTCCAAAGGAAGGATAAATAGAGGAGCAACCCTTCCCCTTGGAATTGTGATTTGATATCTTATTGAGTTCTCTTGTAACCAACATTTTCATTGGGGTTTTGGGAAAAACCCTTCCACTGCAGGTTTAGTTTCAGTGGTGCAATATCCACCCTAGCTAGACAAGGAGGAGGGTCCATACAATATCTTCATTGGAGATTCATCTTGGGTTTGTTTTCAGTTTTGGGTTGTAGTGATTTTCTTGGAGAGGTTGTGACAATTGGAGGGTTTGATATCATTTTTTGAGGAGGCCATGTCATGATTCCATGTTTTTATCTTGTATTATATGTTTTCCATTGATGTATTGCAGTTTCCATAGCACCCATTGGATTGTTGTATTCAGTCTCCATTCATAATAGAATATTCCACAATTCTCTTCTATTCCAAGTGTAACTAGGATGATTGGAATATGTTTGACGAAATGTATTTAGTGGAATAAATGCAAAATATTTGTGGAAAAATAACATAATTGCATATAAATTCATAAAATCTTTTCCTAGCTCTATTGGGGATAGTATAGTGGTATCATAGCTGGTGATCTTTCCAACCTGTGATTGCATTAGAGCACTTTATTTGGCCAAATAAGGGAAAACATTTTGGGGTCTTTTTGTAGAATGTTTTAGGGAAAAAAAAGGGCAGCACACTTTAGATTTAGATATGAAACTTTATAAGAAGAATTTGGAAAAAAATGGATATTTGAATTCCTCTCGGAAAAATACCCAATTTCAAAAAACAAATTGGTTGAAACAAGGTCCGGGAATTAAAGTTATCAACATTTCAATTTTGATAATTTTGTAGTGTTTTTTCTGGAAAAAGCCACGCAATTTACAGTAAGGGGAAATAGTGGGAAGGAAATTAGATTATGTGCATACAAATGTAAGAAAGGATGGTAATACATTTTGCACTAAGGTGGTTAAGCCAGATGGAGGAATATCTAGAGGAATATCCAAAGCCTATGTTTGATATCTCAAGGACATTAGCAATAATTTAAAACATCTCTTACCACAACTAGGAGTATCTAGCATTGAGGGAGGAGATCTGCACAACTTTTCCATTTAAAGACTACTTCACTCTCAAGTACAGATACTGACCCTCGAAGTTGGATGAAGATTCCTTTAAAGTCACAGGGCATAACTTAAAGGGAAACATGTATGGAATATAGGTGGACAAGCATGCATCTAGCCATGAGGAGGATGTGTACATAGAGGAAGACAAAACAATAGCCTAGAAGTCATCATAAAAAATATCCGATGTGGCTGATGGAATTAATGTATTGGATGGGTACACCTCTGATGAATTGAAAAAATAAGAAGATGCAGGATCTTATGATGATTTGTTCCAATCACTCGATGTTGGGAGTCCAACGTCTTTCACTATGCATGATACTTATGATGAAGGTAGTTCAAGCATGATAACACCTACACATGATGAGGATTCAACACCATATCTCATTTATGATTTCGATGATGAGGAGGACATGATTGCACCTCGATAGGGTTTGGAGGACTAATTATTGGTGAAGGAGGAGCATATTGTAAAGGTGTTGACAAGGGAAGATGGTACTCATAAATTTATTGAAGATATTATGTGGAAAGCTCAGATGGAGGAGAGACAAAAGGGAGTTGTAGATGAGATCACTAGTGCTCAATTACGCATCATCAAAGAAGCACTAGAATAAATGAAGTTTGATAACTTGTAGTTGTTCATGGATAGGGACCTTGCTCTTAAGTTCGTTGAAGACAAGGAAAGGGAGATTGAGAAGATTTGTTACCATCTTAGTCTGACACACTCATCATTGACAACAATAGAGACTACATCATATTTAGAAGTAGTGATGCATGAGAGCATGAGTGGCACTCACAATATGAGGGAGGAGCCTCTTGTGATGATCCTGCATGGGGAGCATTTATAGTTTTAAGTATATGAGGAGAGGTTTGACATCGAGGATTTTGAATGTGCACATTTTTTTTATTGCAGGGATCATGATCCATTTCTTTTGGTTCAAGGATTAGCCACAAAGATATTAGTTAAGAAAATTCATTGTGGACCAGCCAACAAGGAAGTAAATGCACCAGTTGAATGGGGGGTTGAGTATAGGATAGATGTGGATACATCACTCTGGGATCTAGGTCCAATCGATATTAGTAGAGTTATTGATAAAATGGTGTGAAGTGGTATAAAACAATGTACATTGGTGTACGATGGTATGCAATGGGTTTTTGGGATGTTTCCCCCCGTGGTGACCTCTAGATAGTCTTTAGATATATCATTGAGTTTGGTTTACCCATGATCGATAAGTGGATGGACGAGCCTCATGGAGAGGTATATCCATCGGAGATTGACCTTCGAGTAGGATATCCCCAGAGTAGGGACATAGAGAATAATATTTGCATGATCAATCTTAGATGTTACCTTGATTCCTTGGTCATACCATTGGGGTTGACCAATGCACCTAACACTTTCTAGTCTTACAGGCAGGGGTTGTTGAATCTAGGGCCATTTTCTAATGCCAACAGTATATTTTGTAGGACATGGAGGAATAAACTGAGTTAGTTGGGTGAGACAGGAAGGATTATAGCCATGTCAAAGTTATTTTGTTTGAACTATGTGGTTAGAGCACAGGAGGACAGCCATATTGTATTGGGTTAGTTCACATATATTCCATTTGATAGAGTGGTGGATGTCATTATCTACTACAGAGGTCACACACTTGTAGACTTTGAGCCTCCACTTAGAGATATTATTATGAGGGATATGTGTGATCCACCTTTGACAAGGAACTATGGGTACTCGTATGAGTATGAGTCACTGCAGGTGATAGGGATACTTTCTAGGGAGCTATTTAGACTCCATAGATTACTCGGGTACATTGATGATGGCCGAGATACCATATTTCCTAGTGCAGTTTGGCATGAGCCGAATGGATCATCAGGCATAGAGTTGATTCCTAGTGCTAGGATTCCACCAGATGATGGCATACCAAGGACTTGGCTCATTTTGACTCCAATGGTTACCAATATGGCGAAGTAGCAGTTAGCAGGTATTAGGAGCAGTGAAATTCCTATTTGGTGGTGGGATTTAGGAATTCATCTGAGTGATAGATTGATTTAGATGATCATCAACAGAGTTGTGACAATGATTGGACCACTTTATTTTTGGTTGAGACTTACTCTATAGGGTAGGACATATTTGAGGCCATCCATGGAATTGCAGAATTAGACTTCACTGATACACCTTTGCAGGGGAGGATTCATGATGGTGGTCTTAGTTCCTCTAGGGAGATTAGCTTGGGGTTCCAGGAGAGAAGGATGCATACTAGGAGCATGGTTCTGATGGTGATGATCATAGTGGTGCAACATTATCATGGTGGTACCTTTTTAGGATTAGTTTGGGATACTTGGATTACATGCTTTGATAGTTCAACTACTATTAGAAGTGTGAGAGCCATTTTTTACTTCCCAAAGTTCACTTTGGGGAGGCTTAGGAGTGGTTTCTTGGAGGAGTGGTATTCCAAGGAGTTGACCAAGTTTATGCAGCTTATGATTTCATGGCTTATCAGAGGCAGTTAGGTGGATTTTTGTTTTGGCTCCTTACAGACCAGTGATAGGAATAAAGGGTGCTTCAAGACATACGTGCTAGTTTGGGATCCTGAAAACTTTACCATCTATAGGGTTCTTATGTTCGCATGGAGGGAATTTGTAGATGATATGTTGGGAGATTGTCTAGATGATGCTTGGATGATTGTAGTAGACTGGGGGTGCTAGAGTATTCCCTTTGACACTTGGAGACGAGTTGTAGTGGATGCCCTATCAGTTGATCACCACATAGATTTCTCTATGTTGTATTATTTTAGAGTTGGGATACATTGTATATGTATGATCCTTGATAGTGGACATGATCCCTTGAGGCATTGCAACTTGTGTATGCAGAGTAGGCACAATGGTTGGATGACTATCATCATAGTAGTGCAACATCAACATTGTGATTCCTTTATAATGATAGCTTGGGACCCTAGAATTTTAGTAGGAGACAGTGCAATAGTTGACATGGAGGTGAGATCCAGGTTTTTCTCTCATGATATTGGTTCCCTAGTAGACAAGTACATTGATGGGTTGATCGAGTTATTGCAACACCAAGTAACCTTGCTTGTTGGCAGTTTTCAGGAGGCCTCTTATGTTAGTAAATTATTGGGCCATGCCTTGTGATCTGAATTTTATGAGTAGAACAAAATGAATACAGATTATTAAAATATGCTTAAAACAAAATAACAAAGATACAATAAAATCAATTTCTATTTAATAAGTAAATAAGATGACACTGTAAAATGCAGCGGAAAACAAGCTTGCTGGAATGGTGGCAGCTTATCTCTGAGAAGAGATTTGATGGCTACACTCATTTGTAAGAAGATGATTACAATGAGGCTTTGAAGGCCTTTTTACAATAAACATGAATTCCAAAACCCTAGACATCTAAAAACCTAATCTTTAGAGATGAAGCGCCAAAAGTCATGTGGGCCTCGTTGGGGTAAGCTAGTACATCAACTTCTTGGGGCCATAACTTTTGCATACGATCTTCGTTTTAGGTGCACGATGTTGGTTATGGAGCTTGATTATCTTCTTGATTCAGAGGTCCTTGCTTTCATCCGTGTTTATACCCCATGAAGTATTTACACCCCAGAAGTATGTAGACTCTTCCACGCGGGGGAGTGCAGAGGGGGTGTACCCCCTCTGCGGGGTCCAGGGGGGCTATCCCCCTGGATGGGGGGTCTGTGGGCAAGCGGGCCCCCAGCGGGGGTTCGGGGGCGAAGGCCCCGAAGAAAAAATTGCCTTGTAAAAGTATATTGTAATTTCATTGTAAATCTAGACCGTTGATTATAAGGTCGCAGATCTAACGGTAGAGATTATGTTAGGGTTTTTTGCCCTAGAAGGAAACCCTCTTTTATGAGGGAAATGTATTGCGGCTATGATGATGGTGAATATTTTATTCTGAGAGAGGAGACCGTGAGAGAAAGAAGAGGAAGTTACAATGGGTTTTGCTGTAGGTTGTATCCCTTCATTTGCTGGATAATAATAAAGGAAGGACCTGGCAATTTCTCTAGTGGACGTACCCCACACTGGGTGAACCACGTAAATCTGTGTCTCTCTTGTATTGTGTGTCTTATATGTTTTGTTTCTACATTTGTTTTATTTTATTGCTCCACGGTCCTGTTTTTCTAACAACTGGTATCAAAGCGTAAGGTAACTCGCAGGAAAAGAGGGTTCCTGGTTCGAGTGGGAGCAATGTCGGAAGATGGAAAGTTTAGGGTCAAGAAATTTAACGACCAAAACTACTAGTTATGGAAGATGCAGATGGAAGACTATTTATATTAGAAGGATCTATTCCTACCATTGAGTGGAGTAGAAAAGAAGCCGGCGGCCATGAAGGACGAAGAATGGGAGATTCTTGATAGAAAGGCTCTAGGAACGATACGGCTGAGCCTGGCAGTGTCGGTGGCTTTCAATATTTCGAAAGAAAAGACAACGAAGGGTTTGATGGATGCATTGGCCAAATTGTATGAAAAACCCTCGACGTCGAATAAGGTATTTCTAATGAAGAGATTATTTAATATGAAGATGTCAGAAGGTGGGTTTGTTGCAGATCATTTAAATGAATTTAATACGGTTACTAAACAACTAAGTTCTATAAAAGTGGAGTTTGATGATGAGGTTAGGGCTCTTCTAATCTTGTGCTCATTTCCAGAAAGATGGAATGGCTTGGTCATGGCTGTAAGTAACTCTGTCTCTGGTTCAAATACTTTAAAATTTGATGATGTTGTTGGTGTTATCCTTAGTGAGGAAATGCGATGGAAAAGCACAGGTGAGACATTAGGAAATGCGTTGAACATGGAGAACAGGGGAAGACAAAAGTATAGAGGAAAGGGCTCAGGAAACCATGGAAATTCTAGGAAGGGCAGATCCAAATCCAGACTTGGAAAGATAGAGTGCTGGAATTATGGGAAGAAATGACATCTGAAGAAAGACTGCAGAGCTCCAAAGAAACAAAGAGATGGAAAGCAGGAGAGAAATCAGGAAGCAAATGTAACAGGTGATGTGTTACAAGATGCTTTGATTCTTTATGTAGATAATATTTCTGAGTCTTGGGTAGTAGATTTAGGAGCTTCATTTCATGCCACACCCCATAGGAAACATTTTCTA
>ML793139.1:499083-520277 GCA_009831015.1 Picea engelmannii
TATCTTCCTGATTCAGAGGTCCTTGCTTTCAGCTGTGTTTATACCCCATGAAGTATTTACACCCCAGAAGTATGTACACTCTTCCACGCGGGGGAGTGCAGAGGGGGGGTACCCCCTCTGCGGGGTCCGGGGGGGCTATCCCCTCGGCTAGGGGGTCTAGGGGCAAGTGGGCCCCCAGTGGGGGTTCGGGGGCGAAGCCCCCGAAGCAAAAATTGCCTTGTAAAAGTATATTGTAATTTCATTGTAAATCTGGACCATTCATTATAAGGTCGCAGATCTAACGGTAGAGATTATGTTAGGGTTTTTTTCCCTAGAAGGAAACCCTCTTTTATGAGGGAAATGTATTGCGGCTATGATGATGGTGAATATTGTATTCCGAGAGAGGAGATTGTGAGAGAAAGAAGAGGAAGTTACAACGGGTTTTGCTGTAGGTTGTATCCCTTCATTTGCTGGATAATAATAAAGGAAGGACCTGGCAATTTCTCTGGTGGACATATCCCACACTAGGTGAACCACGTAAATCTGTGTCTCTCTTGTATTGTGTGTCTTCTGTGTTTTGTTTCTACATTTGTTTTATTTTATTGCTCCGTGGTCCTATTTTTCTAACACACGATAGCCTATTGGAAAGGTCTACCCGAGGAATACACATGTTTCCATCAGAATTTGACTCTAGATAAATTCTAATTATGGTGAGCCCTAAAAATGTTGTTTAGGGCCTAAAAATGGCCTCAGAATTCAGGGACCCAAAAACTAGGAAAAAACTACCAAAATGAACTAGTTGGAATAGGGGGAGGCCACCGAAATCCATATGGATCAATCCTCGCCCCCTTATTAAGAAATGCTCTACATTGCGTTGATTTCCCCCATTAGATGAGGAAATTTTTTATGAATTTGGCCTTGGGTGAGACACTTGCCTTGGTGCAAGAGCTTCCCTGCTTTGACAACTCGATAAAGCTAGATCTTTTGCTATCGAGTGCCCTTGATATGTCTGTACACAATATGATCACTAGATTCTTGTTGCATGCATTCAGCTTTGAGCTTTGTAGGTGTCAACTATTCTGCTATCTCTGAGGTGTCCAATAATGGTGGGAAGTATGGCTGAAGGAATGCCACATTGAATAATGGGTGCAAGCCAAGGAAGGGGGGAATGTTGAGCTCAAAACAATTGTCACCCACAACCTTGGTGATGGTGTAATTTCCATAATGGAGTGGATGAAGCTTCCAATGGGGCCCTGTGAGGCGATCTTTCTGCAAGTACAAACAAAATTTGTCTCCCACCTGAAACTTATGTGGCACCCAGTGTTGATCATGGAGCTACTTGTACTTAGAATTGGAATTCTATAAAATATCCTGAACCTATTGGCGGATGTGTTGGATCTGCTCAATGGACCAGGTGGCTTTGTCAGCTTCAGTTAGAGCAGGGGATGAGTCAGCCAAAGTGGCCGCAAGGGGAAGTGAAACATCCATGGGTCCCAATGGTTGGAATCCCAACCCCACCTGAAAGGGGTTGTGGCCGGTTGATCTATGTAGGGCTAGGTTGTATCTATGATGAACATAAGGAAGACTCTCATCCCATGTGTGGGGGTGCTTGGAATTGTACATGCACAAGATATGAACGATCATTTGATTGAAAAACTTAGTTTTTCCATCTATCTGGGGGTGGAAAGCAGTGGATTTGGTGAGCTTGGTGTCTAGTAGTGACCAGAGGCTCAACCAGAATGTGACGAGGATCCAACTGTACTGATTTGAGACAATAGTTTGTGAGATTCTAAAATGTTACCATACTCGTTCAAAGAAGAGTTTGGAAGTGGCCTCTGTTGTGATGCTCTTCTTGTAGGTGGCCAGAGTCACCATCTTGGAAAAGCGATCAATAATCACAAAGACACAATCATTTCCCCTCTTGGTGGATGGAAGGCCCACCATTTAGTCCATTGAGATGAATTCCCATGGCCTGCCAGGAGTAGGAAGAGGGGTGTACAGGCCCCGTTTTTTAGTGGTTGGTTTAGCAATAGCACAGGTAGTGCAGGACCAGATATACTTGCCGACATCCTATCAAATTTTTGGCCAGTAGAAATGTTTCTGCAGCACTGCCACTATTTTTTCAATGCTGAAGTTTCCTAAAGCCCGACTGTAGTGGGATTTCCAGATTAGCTTCACTCGCTCACTTGATCGAATGAAAATATGGACCAGATGGCACAATAGCCCGTACTGAAGATGGAAATTAGCGACAACTGAGTTTGCGCCCAACATTTAGTAGGTGGTGGCGAAGTCAGGGTCTGTCTCATAGAGGTGGGCCATATGGAGGTCTCATGGATGCAAGAGTCTAGCACCATGGTGAGTTCCGTGACTAGAGGTCGGTTGAGGCAGTCAACGAGTCGATTGGTACTTCTTGTTTTATACTTGATGTTGAGGTGGAACTTCTACAAGTAAGTGGACCACTTTTAATGGTAATCATTTTGCAATTTTCCTTGTGTCAACATGAACTGTAGTGGCTTATGATCAATGTGGATGACTGTCTCCTCCCCAAGATGAAATTCCTCCACTGGCGATAGACTTTCACAATGGATTACATTTCTTTTTCGTAAGTAGGGTACTTACGGACATCATCGAATAGTGTCTCACTATGATAGGCCACAGGGTGGTCATGCTGAGTGAGAATGATGCCCACAACATGGTCTAAAGCATCTATCTCAATCTCAAAAGGTTTTTGAAGGTCCAGTAATGAAAGTACTGGAGTTGAGCACAAGCGTTGCTTCAAATCATTGAAAGATTATTGTTGGGACAAGCCCGACACAAATATTTTCTTACTACCACCCTTGGTCACTTGGCTGAGAGCACATGCGATATGGGAGAATCCCAACACAAACCTGTGATATAAATTGGCAAGGCCCAAGAATATCTAAAGCTCAGTGAGCGTGGTTGGGGTTGGCCAGTCGCGGATGACCTGGATCTTGGCTGGATCCACATGCACACCATAATTTTCAACGATGTGTCCTAGGTAATGGACCTTGTCCATGCTGAAGGATAATTTTTCCAAGTTGGCATATAGCTTGTGCTGCCACAGGGTGTGCAAAACCTGCTGAATATATTGCAAGTGTTTCTCCCAAGTCTTTTTATAGATGAAGATGTCATCTAGATACACCACTACAAATGTATTGGTGAAAGGCCACATGATATCTTACATCATCCTCATGAAAGTTGATGTAGCATTTTTCAAACCAAAGGGCATAACCAACCATTCAAAAAGACCTTATTTTGACTTGAAGGCGGTCTTCCATACATTTGTCTATTCTATTGGGACCTAGTGGTAGCCAGAATTCAGATCAATACTATTGAAGTATTTGGCCCCCATGATATGATCAAGTAGGTCCTCGATTCGGGGAATTAGGTACTGGTTTCAGACTCTGATTTTATTCAGGGCTCGATAATCAATGCAGAGTCACCAGGTTCCATCTTTGTTTTGCACCAGCATGATTGGGCTCCCACAAGGCGATGAGATGGGATGGATGTGCCCCTTGTGGAGAAGTTCTTGGATCTACCTCTTGATATCCTCATTTTCTAATAGAGAGCAACAGTAAACCAACCCATTGGGTAGTGGTGCATCAGGAGTACCGTGTAGAGGTACCCTTATTGGTGAGGAGAAGATGTCTGAGTATTCTTCCACTTGCTTCTTCTGTGTGGAGAGATCGGTCGTGGAGGCCCTAGAGGTGGCTACAATATTTCTCTCACTCTAAGAGAGAATCATTAAGAAGAAAAACTTCTTTGTCTGAGAGATGACCTTCCTGCATTGCTTGGCATAAATCAAGGAAGTAACACTAGGAGGGACAACCTCGGGTATCCTGTACAATTTCCTGTTCAAAGTAATAATAACACTTCGAGGCCTAGATTCATATACAACATGACGTTTCCATAAACAATGTTGGCTCAAAAGAACATTACAAACTTCGAGAGGAGAAAAATCACACAATACTTCATCGTTGAAGGGATTTATGTCATACGAAAATCAACACTGTTGGCTGATGCAAAGATCGCTTCCTTGGTGGAGCCATCCAATGATGTAGGGCTATGGGTGTGACATTGTCGGCAGGGCTAGCCGCTTGACAACCTATTTTGAGATGAGGTTCTTCTGGCTATCGCTATTAATGATGAAGTGCAGCGGGGTGCCTTTCACCCACATATATAAATGGAAAAGGCGCTCACCTTCCTTTGGCTCATCTAGTTCATCGGGATGGATCTTGGTTGTAGAAACGGTGGCACTGGGTTCTGCATTAATGATCCATCTCCCTCTTTCCAGTTCTGACTCACAGTTGGAACTCACATTTGATTCAAAGGATTTCACTTCTTCCACTAGCGACTGCTTTGAGTGATAATCAACAATGTTATGCCAGGGGCTCTTATGGAATTCACACCACTTCCCGATATATTTCTTTGTCTTTCCGGTGTCCTTCTTTTCTTGTGGATTGGATTGGTTGTCCTAATGCTATCCATATTTTCTTTATCTTTTGTTCTACAAGTAGGGATTCCCTTTACTTTATTTTGTTGTGAGGGGTTCCCAAGCCCAAGTTGTCGCATCTTTTGTTTGAGCTCTTTCTCTATTTTAATGGCATGTCGATAGGCCATGCCCAAGCATGAGATTTCCAGAAATTCCATTTCGGTTTGGATGTAGTGATGCAGAGCACCGCAATACTTGATAATCGTATGTCGCTCAAAATGTTTTATACCCATCTTGGTGTGCAAGGTATGGAAGATATTTATGAACTCGGGCACTGCTTGGTCTCTTTCTTTCCGCAGTGTGGTCCATTTTGTATACAGGTCGTCATAACTTCTGACAGGGTAGTATTGTTTCTTAATAGCATCCCTAAAGGATTCCAAAGTGTCGACGACTGTAAATAATGAGGGTTCCTCTATTTCCTTTTTCTCATAGAACGTTTCCCACCAATATTTGACATGGGGAATGACTTTGAGGAGCACAAAAGTAATATTTTCTCTATTCGAAAAGTTATGGACAGAAAAATACCTTTCTAGTAGATTCAACCACTTGTCTACAACATCTGTGTCTATCCAACCTTCAAATATAGGAATATCGAAGTTGATTTTTACCTTGAAGGGGGTGGCACCTCCGCTTGAAGAAGATCCGTCACCTGTTGGTAGTTGCCGAAGGATTTGCGTGTAACTATCCATCATCTCATTCCTCTGTTGCGTGAGGGATTCCTCAAGCAATATGTTGAAAGGATCTCTTGTTCCATCATATTTCTTTTCTCTTTCCATGAGAGTTCGCTTGGGCGTGTGAGAGCTTTTTTTCTCAAGAGAAACAAGCTCGAGACCCAATTTTTTGTACCCTGACCTCGTTGGGGACATGCATCAAGACAACAAGGAGCATACCACTTTGATACCACTGATCTAGATTTTATGAGAATAAAGAAATGAATACAGATTATTAAAATATGATTAACACAGAATAAAAGATATATAGTAAAATTGGTTTCTATTCAATAAGGAAATAAGCTAAACTGTAAAATGCAACGGAAAAAAAGCTTGCTGGAATGGTGGCGTCTTATCTCTGAGAAGAGATGTGACAATTGTGCTATTTCACAAGAAGATGATTACAATGAGGCTCTGAAGGCCCTTTTACAATAAACATGAATTTCAAAACCCTATACATCCAAAAACCTAACCTTAGGAGATGAAGCACCAAAAGTCATGTGGGCCCCATTGGGGTAAGCTAGTACATCAACTTCCTGGGGTCGTAACTTTTTCATACGATCTCCATTTTAGGCACACAATATCCCGTTGGAAAGGTTTATTCGAGGAATACACATGTTGTCATAAGAATCTAAATTTTTCGATAGTTTGACTATGGTGAGCCCTAAAAACTTTGTTTAGGGCCTAAAAACGACCCCATAAGTCAGGGACCCAAAAACTAGGAAAAACCTGCCAAACTGGAAAACTGCCAAAATGAATTAGTTGGAATAGGTGGGAGGCCACCGACATCCATATAGATCACCTTGAGCAGAGGATGTTTCACATATTACAGGGTGGTTTGGGATCCTGGTATCATTTCCAATTTCAATCTTGATCAGCCGATGGAGTGTCATGTCATGATGGAATTGATTGAGGACAAGAAATATTTGGGAAGGTAGGACTTGTCATGCCCCCATTTTTTAGTTCCCCTGATTTATAGTAGAAGGGACTCCCGTGGCTTGTTAGTGGAGAAATAGGAGGGAAAATGGGGTAATTTAATGTCACTTAATTAGGAGATATTATATTATTAAAGTGACATTAGGGAAAGTAAAGTAACTTTAGATTAATAAGTTACTTAATTATTATTAAAGTGACTTTTAATCCTAAAGTGAAAATTGGAGGGAAAATAAGGGTTATATTTGATTTGGTCAGAAAAAGGAAATTCTAGAAGTTACATGTGATTTGCTCAAAATGGAGGAAAAATCTAGAAGGTCCAAAGGAAGGATAAATAGAGGAGAAATCCTTCCCCTTGGAATTATGATTTGATATCTTATTGAGTTATCTTGTAGCCAACATTTTCTTTGGGGTTTTGGGAAAAACCCTTTTACTGTAGGTTTAGTTTCAGTGGTGCAATATCCACCCTAGCTAGACAAGGAGGGTGCATGATCTTCATTGGAGATTCATCTTGGGTTTGTTTTCAGTTTTGTGTTGTAGTGATTTTCTTGGAGAGGGTGTGGCACTTGGAGGGTTTGATCTCATATATTGAGGAGACCATGGTATGATTCCAATTTTTTGGCTTGTATTGTGTGTTTTCCATTGATGTATTGAAGTTTCCATAAAAACCATTGGATTTTTTTATTCAGTCTCCATTCATAATAAAATATTCCATGATTCTCTTCTATTCCAAGTGTACCCAAGATTATTGCAATATGTTTGAATAAATGTCTTTAGTAGAATCAATGAAAAATATTTGTGGAAAAATAACATAATTGCATAGAAATTCATAAGATACCCACCTATATCTATTGGAGTTATTACACGTCCATTGTTGAGGTTTATTGCTAGAAGATCTACAATTACTATAAATCCATTGAATCAACCTATATTTCAACTTCACTGGTATTAGTCCATTGATCGATACCAGATGGCCTCTTTTTCGACTGAATAGTGATTTCGTTCCTTGTTGTTTGCCTCGATCAAAGGTCAAAGGAGTTCAACATTCTTAGTGTTGAAATATTCTAACTTCGAAAAATATTCTACCTAAAAGGGAGTGTTGAATAATATTATTATATTATATTTACTAATTAGGCCTTATTGTGCCTTTGTAAAAGTCGTCCCTTTTGGGCCTTGAAAATTAAATGTAAATTAAGAGGGTAAAGTGATAGGTCGGCCCAGACCTAATTTTAGGTTGGCCAGACCACTATTTCTAAGGGAGGCTAGTGCCTCATTCACACACTCACTCATGTGCTCTGCAACAAGAGGAAAAACTGCGCAAGTCTTGGAGGAGTATCTGTTGCAATTGGGGGTGACGTCAAGGAGGGTTTTGGTCTATGTATTGGTATCTCTTGGTTAAGTAGTGCGCTACTCTTTCCTAGTGAAGGAGTAGAGGAGGATCTTCTTCTTTGTTTCTGGTCTATCTATATTAAGGAATGTTTGTTATTTTTTCTTCCCAATGAGGGCTTCCCAGGATAATCTGTGTGTCTCTATTGTTTTCGTGATTGCCTCTGTTTCAGTGATCTTATTTATGAATCTAATGTGATAAATGATTATAATAATAAATAAGAATTGTAAGTTCTAGATTTATAAGTAAAAATTAAACATGGGATCATAAAAGGCCCAAAAGAGACAAAATCACAGTTTATAAGAAGTTACTAGCCTCAACGCACCCTCAAAATCTAGTTTTTAGTATTGCAGTTGCTGCAAAATTAGGGTTTCTACATAAAACCTAAGTCTGACATTTTCTCTGTTTAAGGAGGACATTGGGGTGAGTAACCACATCTAGGAGCTTTCCCTAGGAGAACGCATCTAGTCCCTGGATCAGAATTTTGAAATATGAAGTTTGAAAAATTAGGGTTTCCTCATAAAATGATAAGTTGCAGTTGCAGTATTAGTTGATGTTGCAGTTCCAGTTCCTTTGTGCCAGTTTCTTCGTGCTAGTTCCTTCATGCTAGTTGCAACACTAGTTGTAGTGAATTTTTTTTTGTGAAGTGTTGGGACTGATTTTTATTGTCCTAGTGTGCCTTACCCTAGAAAATCTCCAACTATATTTAAATTACAAGTTGCAAAACCTTTGAAGTTTTAAAGGTTTGTTATTTATTTCCACTGCTACCGGATGGTGCCACTACTTGCCGATATTGTCAAAGGTATGTAATTACATATGTTTAAGCTGTATCATTATTGTTAAAGGGTATTTGTAGGAGAAATGATCTTTTTTCTAAACAACAATTGTAGATCCAGAGGGATCTCAGATCCAACACATTCATAGGAACAATGCACCTCAGGTTTGATCACTTTAATATGCGTCTATTTGTTATGATCTTATGAACATCTAGGTTGTATTTTGATATGTTGAAGTTATGACTATCATACTAACCATTGGTCAAAATTAAAGTCAAAAGTATTAGATAGATTAAGTTTGATATTATAGAGTGTATTCTCTAACTCATATTCCTGTCAAGAAAGCATATTATCTTAGTATAGAAGACAAGTTGAAGAGAATACTTGTCATCTTGAGTTTAGACTCAGAAGAAAAGAAACAACACTCATTCTTGAGGACAAGATTCCAGGTTCCAGGTTTGATTGATTAAGTTGAAAGATTCAAACTTGCACATGTCAAGTTTGATAACTACCTCAATACAAGTAAACACTATAGTTGTGATAGAAATCTTTGAAAATTTTTATACTTGGTAGCATGTGAGCATTATTGAGATAAATGATCATTGTAATCATTTACCAGATATAACTAAAATCTACTCTAGGAGAAATTATTGTTTTGTTTCCGGGTTTCCATGGAGGAATGGTTGATTATAACACTAGAAGAGTGTTCCTCTCATTTCTTATTATTGTATTTATTACTTTTAACCCTTGTTTCAGGCAGGTCACAAGTGACAACTTTAAAGGACCTACTGTGACGATTGTTCTCGTTGTTATTTCTATTATTGTTATAAAGAGTATTATTCTTGTCTACTATTTCTCCCTTTTTGTTCTTTTTTCAGGCAAGTCATAGGTGATAACCCTGAGGGATATATAGTGGCGATTTTAGGAGTCAATATATTAGATGAGACATGGAGCAGAATATCCAAGTTGTATATATGACGATATACATCCATGTACCAAAGAAGAATAAGAAGAAGATACTTTTGCTAAATACAAAACATCTCATATGGAGATAGAACATGAGGAGAAGAAGGCTCCAAAGATGATCGAAAAAACCCCTTTGGTGCAGTTAATCACTCTTCATATCATTAGGAAGAGTTAGTAGAGGCAGAAGGGCCTATCCAGAATCAATGCAGTAACCAGAAAGAGACCAACATGGGATCGTAACACTTTTTAGGATGCAAAGACATATAACATTGATGAGACATATCAGAGGGAGCAGATGGCTCCAAATATTATATAGACTTAGAGGGATTCAAGATTCAGAGGGAGCATGGAGACTCAGAGTAAGCATGATCTCAATGATAGTCAATGGCTTAGAGATTTTCATTCAGAAATTATTCTGCCTCATATTCATATGGGAGAAAGAGACATCTTCTAGGACTGACAGACATATTCCATAAGTTGATAAGACCATATCGTACCTTCATAGACTTCTAGCAGACATTAAATATTCTGGGAATATTCCCTTGTTTCAGTGATAGAGGAGGAAGCCAGTCAGAAGGACTGGGATATGGATTTTTCCTTGAGACCAGAAGGGAAGTTAATGGTGACTTCCAAAATTGATCTACCATATCAAGCATGTTGTAGATAACAATACAAATCCTGATTTGTGTCCAGAGGATTCTCCTAGCAAGAGGGAGAAGACTATGATGAGACACTTTCTCCCGTAATCAGAAAAAGTATATATAGAACAAACATGATTAATTAAAAGAAATCGATACAGTAGGATATTCAGAGGGAGAAGTCCCTATATTTTATTCTGATTTGCATCCATGAAAGAAGAAAATATACCTTTAGTATCAACTACTCTAGGTTTCAGATGAAGTTGTTTCCATGATAGAATAGAGGAGCTACTCTTAGAGTCCAGCAACTACAATGAGAATAGAACAATCATTCTCAGCTTCAGAAATAGTAGTTGTAGGTGCATAGCCTTGATTCTAGAAATAATAGTTGCATAAAAAGTAGAGGACATACTCTCAGATAGTGAGACAAGTAGTATTTTGTAGAAATCACATAGACCCAACACATGATTATGCATAATGAGTTGCAACTGAGCAAGTGTATTGGGTTGGTACAATGTGATGTGAAAATTTGGTTTACAGGAAGACTCATGTTTGCAAGTTGAAGAAATCTCCAAGAGCTTGGTATGGGAGGATTGATAGTTTTATGATGAGCTTGGGATTTACCAAGAGTAAAGTTGATCCCAACCTTTACTTCAATATTGAGAATGATGGACCAGTTATATTGCTTCTACCTGTGGATGCCTTATTCTTGAAAGATGAAGAAAATCTCATTACATATTGTAAGAAGAATCTTTTCATTGAATTTTAAATGAAGAACCTAGGCCTGATGAACTGTTTCTTAGGTCTTGAAGTATGGCAAAGCCCAGAAGATATTTTCCTTAATCAAGGAAAGTATGTTGTGGAAATTCTGAAGAGATTTGACATGATGGACTGTAGAGCCATGTACACTCCTATGGAGACAAATATGAATTTATTGACTGATACTTCATCAGAAATAGTTGATGTTACTCTATACAGACAGATGATTGGTTCGCTGATGTATCTGAATAATACCAGACCATATATATTCTTTGTTGTAAACACCTTGATTCAGTATCTGGTGGATCTAAGACGTGTTCACCTGGTAGTTGCAAAGCATGTGATGAGATACCTTAAGGGTAGATTGGACTATGGCCTCTATTATACTAGATATTGTGACTTTAGATTGTATGGCTATACTGATTCATATTAGGTTGGAAGGGCTTCAGATAGAAAAATCACTTCAGGATGTTGTTTCAGTTTGGGGTCATCCATGACTTCATGGAAAAACATGAATCAATCCAGTATTGCTCTCAGTACGACAGAAGTGGAGTACATTACATAATGATCCGCTAGTTGTGAAGCCATATTGCTTCAGAAGTTGTTGAAATGTCTATTTTGACCTAGATATGGATGCTACCATGATCTTTTGTGATAACCAGAGTTGCATAAAGATGACATAAAACTTAGTGTTCCACGATAAAATGAAGCACATTAATATATGGTACCACTACATTCGTGACATGTTACAAAAGGGAGATGTGAAGCTCCAGTATGTTGGCACAAATGAGCAGGTAGAAGATGTGTTGACTAAGCCCCTATCTCATGTGAAGTTTGAGTACTTCCAAGATAAGCTTGGTGCAGTCTGAAGGGAATTCCCTCGAAATGGGGAGTGATGTTGATGATACTTATGGTATCCTGATCACCAATAGAGAAACTCATTAGGATTTATATCCTAGGGGATTGATCATCCCTGGACAGATCCCGTAAGGTCTGGATGGATGATTTGTCGGAGTGCCTATGTATGCATATACTTTTTTTGGTCAGTAGTGTGGAAAATCATTGGGATTTATATCCTAGGGGATATTATTATCCCTAGATAGATCTTGTAAGGTCCGAATGGACGGTCTGTCGGAGTGCCCACAGTTTTTGTTGTTGTTGTTGATGCTCATGTCTCATTCTGTTGTCATTGATGTTGTTTTTCTAGATTTGTGTTGTTGATGTTGATGTTCCAACTTCATGTTGTTGATGTTACTCCAGCTCTGCGCTGCAGATGATGATGATTTCCAGACCTATAGATAAGACAAACCATGTTCCAGATGTTGATGATGATGTCTCCTCCTCCTGATGTTGTATTGATTCCAGTTAGTTGTTATTAATGTTGTTCATAGAATACCATTCTTGTTAAGGGAGAGTGTTGAAATATTGTAAATTCAATGAATATTCTACCTAAAAGGGAGTGTTGAATAATATTGTTATATTATATTTATTAATTAGTCCCTATTGTGCCTTTGTAAAAGTCGGCCCTTTTGTGCCTTGAAAATTAAATATAAATTAAGAGGGTAAAGTGATAGTTGGTCGAGACCTAATTTAGGCTGGCCAGAACACTATTTATAAGGGATACCACAGCCTCATTTTCACACTCACTAATGTGCTCTCCAACAAGAGGAAAAACTGTGCAAGTCTTGGAGGAGGAGTTGTTGCAACTAGGGGTGGCATCAAGGCGGGTTTTTATCTATGTCTTGGTATCTCTTGGTTAGCTAGTGCACTACTCTTTCCTAGTGAAGGAGTAGAGGATGAGCTTCTACTTTGTTTCTGTTCTATCTATATCGAGGAAGTTTGGTTGGGTTTTATTCCCCATGAGGGTTTCCCAGGATAATCTGTGTGTCTCTATTTTTTATGTGATTGCCTCTCTTTCAATGATCTTATTTATGCAGCTAATGTGCTGAATGATTATAATAATAAATAAGAATCATAACTGCTAGCTGTATAAGTAAAAATTAAACACTTAGGTTTGACTTCGACTCAATTGTACTAATTCTTGACTCGACTACAATAAGTCTCGACTTGACTTATGTGCCCTACTATCTATCTTCCCCTTACTTGACTTGCTGGGAGATTTCTCTCTTTCCACATTTATCATAAATCCCATTGACCAGACTCATGCATGGATTCCCTAGTTTGTCCCCTCATCATGCAACCTGCATACTATTTATTTTTTACTGGCTCAAGTCAAATCGACCTGTACTGGCTCCTTTGTTTTGGCTCGAATTAGCCATGACTCGACCATGTCATGATGCATTTGATCTCCTACTTGTTGGTGAAATATTGAAGTAGACAGTTGGAAGCTCACTCAACTCGCCATTGACCTAGGCATTCTTCGACTGAGTATTTGGCAGCTTCCTCGACCTAGACCATGGAAGTGCTCGCGTGATTAACCTACCTTTGTCATTGATCTAGGTAGATATTGGTTGCCACCCACCTATTCCAATTGGCTCTTCATGTCCATTTTTGTTCAACATGTCTTTCTATACTGCTTTATAATTGTGAGTTCTACACTTATGGGGCTTTCTGAAGCCTCACACATTCTCCAAGTGGATATGGGTGGCCTCTAACCTAATCCAAATAGATTATTTTGTTTGTTTTCATGTCAACACATCTTGTTGTACTTTTAGGGTTGCTTTGGGGCCCTAAACATTGTCTTTTTGGATCACCATAGTCATACTATAGACAGAGTTAGATTCTAATGGTGGAATGGGTATTTCTCTAAAATACCTTTCCAACGGGCTATCACGCACCTAAAACAGAGGTCGTAGGAAAAATTTACGACCCTAGGAAGTTGAGGTACCAAATTACACCAAATTACCCATATGGCCCACATGAATTTTGGCATTTCACCTTCTAGGGTTAGGTTTTTGGATGTATAAGGTTTTGGAATTCATGAGTAATATGAAAAGGGCCTATGGAGCCTCATTGTATTCCATTCTTCTCAGTCAAATGCGTGTATCAGCCACATCTCTTCTCAGAGATAACTACCACCATTCGAGCAAGTTTCAGTTTTGTAGTTTTACAGTTTCAACCTATTCCATTATTTAATAGAAGATATTGTTCACTAGATATTTGTGTTATTCTTCCTATCTCTGTGTTTATTGTATTTAGACTATTAATCAATGAGTTCTGCTCCTAAATATGGATTAGTGGTATCAGAGTAGTCTACTCTTCATTTATTTTTCTTCATGCATGTCCCTGACAAGGTTTGGGTATAAGAAGTTGGGACTTGAACCAATCAAGTCATTACCAGATTGACTGCATCGAGCCCGACAACAACCCATGGGAGATGAAAATAAAGATGATGGAGTTGGAGATCCTATGAAAATGTTGCTCGAGAAATCCCTCGCGTGACAAAGGAATGAAATGATGGACAACTTTGTGTAGATCGTTCGATGATTGCCCAGGGGAGAAGCATCTTCATCAACAACCATGCAACGCCCTTCAAGGTACAAGTCAATTTTTATATTTTGTTAATTGAAGGACTGATATATGCAGATGTTGTAGATAAATGGTTGAATATGATAGAAGGATATTTTTCAGTCCACAATTTTTTCGATAGGGAAAAGACCACTTTTTCAATCCTCGAGGTCATTCCCCATGTTAAAGACTGGTGGGATACTTACTCTGAGAAAAGGGTCATTGTTATTGGAAAAATCGGTAGGTGCAGACTCTAACATATCTCCCTAGATCCACCTGGATCTAGAACAAAATAGGACAGGACACGACTCTTTCCCTAAGTTGTAGTCATTGAATCTACTAAAGAGAAGGAATAAGTGACATACCTTGATATCGCTTCCCTAGGTCTATGCTGTTCCCGCTTCGCTCTAGTGCTCTTATGGAATCAGGTCCAAGACAACACAAACCAACCAAAGTGAATATAACGAAGTATATTCAATGTCAACTTATGCATATGATCAAGGAGTTACGCAATAAGGTAAGAGTGACTTTATGGGAAAGGAACATGTCGTTGTATCATATTAAATGAAAGTATAAGATACAACCTGATCGCCTTGATGTTGTAAGATTACTTTCAGTGAACCTTGGTTCCAACACACACACTTGCTCTGCACTTGCATGAAGAAGATCCAATTCCTCTTGATAGACCAAATAGAGTCTTCAAGCTTCTATCCAAGCGGGGTCCTTCACATAATTCTTTCACCAATTCTCCATTCAATCTTGATTCACCTTTTCCATGAGAAATATTTCAATATATAGGAGAAGGAGAGATGGTTACATGGATGAGGATGATCCCACCAAATCTAAGAAGTCAGTAGAGTGACAACCATACAAATGCCAACTCATTTTCTAGAAGATCCCCTTCTAGAACCTTTGTGACCTCTTCCTCTTTCCAAGCTTAAAAATAGGTTCACACTCTATATATGGAGCAGACTGCAAGAAATTCTCACCCTAAGTGTGGGTGGCCTGTGAGAATGAAGGATTCTCTCACCCTAGACCATAGGCAGCCTATGAACTCATCTTAAAAATATGTTTTTGGAAGAAGACAAGAGCCACTTCTCTCAGGAAAAAAGTCCTTGTTGGGAGCCTGAATACATCACTGTTGAGACATCACCAGAGTGACCAAAATCACGTGTAACATAATTCCCCCCAAATTACGAGGCCATAATCTTGTGACAACCGAAATACTTTGTAAACTGCGCGTGTGTGTGTCATAAACCAGGAGTGCACTGAATCACAAACCTGCAAACAACCAAGCATCTGCAGAATATAATACCAGTTTTGAGGTAGGCATTCCCATACTCAGATCACAAATGAATGAAATCATAAATGTAGGTCATGACCACCAATCATACACTGTGGATCCATGCCGTCAAAATGCTGCATAGCCACCAGGAATACATTGTGGATCTATGCGAGAAGACTTAAATTAAGACGACATATCCACATGACATACAAAGTGGATCTATATGCCGATGTAAATCATACATACTCCATCGTAGCCTGGATAAAAAAGATGAAACCCAGGGCCTTCAATCTCATCACCTGAAAGTATGAATCTAGCCATGCAATTACATGTGCTAAAATCGAACATGGTAGAAAGCACTTGATTACCAGTCATTGATGAAATCGTTAACAAGTGCGAGGGAAATCACCATTAATGTCAATGACTTCAAAGGTACACTAGTACAATCCAATGAATGTGAATAAATGAGCTGAGGTCGAACACTCGACGAAACCTCCTGATCAGAGGTCAATAATGAAAACCCACTGTCGAAAGCGAGGAAACCTGCCATTGAGGCATGCAAGTTCTAAGGTACCAGATAATTTCTAAGTCTTGTTTCCAGATAATGAGTTGGAGTCGATAGAACAAGACTCATCACAGGAGGGTCTTGATGTATCCCCCATCAATGACACAAAATAAGTAACATATTTTGAGGATGAAACAAAGTATGGATACAGGTTGGAACAGACACAGGGAAGGCCGACATAGTAAGAATGGAAAAATGTAGATGGCAGACTCAATAGAAGGCTCGTGTGAACTTCTCTTGAACATATGAATGACACGACCAAGGACTTGACAGCACTGACTCAAAGACAACCCAAGATATGACCTTGTAGCAAGTCGAACGAGAGACAAATGGATTTCCCAACCCAGATTCAAATGACGAATAGGGGTGTCATGTTCAAGAGCAATGCTTACTGCCATTAATATGAATACGAAAACACATCCCTTTCCCAAAATTTCCCTCACAATTTTTGGCGAGTACCTCTTTATTTTTACGCAAGCTTGAGGAGGATAACATATGCTTGTTGATGTAAGCTCATCCTTCGGATGAGTCCCTCAGAGTATATTTGATGAACCCTAGGAAGGAGTGGTTCGGTCCCATTACGGGTCTGTCTATGTTTGTTTAACGAGTCCAAGGATAGAAAACTCGGGGGTTTTTCATGTATTGAGAGTCTGAAAAACACTTAAAGAGAACTCTCTCAGTTCCTTTTTCGTAAAAGAGTTCGACAGGACCGAAAAAGTGATAAACTATCGCCCATCGAATGTTTTGTTCAGATACTTTTACGAGCGTGAACAGAACAAGATCGCTCGACCATCTTTTCATTTTTATGGAGCGTGAAAAGAGCTTAAAGGATACTTCCTTGTGTTTTTCGTTTTCATGTTACCATGACGAGTACGAAAAGACGAGAAAAATATACTCGGTTATGTTCTCATGTATTTTTGAGCGCAAGAACGAATGAAGACTAAGCTTGAGGTTTTTCTAAAAACCCTTAAAAGCAGTCGTACATGCAACAAAAAGAAAAAAAACACCTATACTCCTTCGTTTGGACATCAAAGTTGCTATATCTGCAAAAACCACACTCATAGAACTATTAGGGCATTAGGTTTTATAGACAAAATAATATAAAAAATCAACAAAAATGGTAAAAAGTGAATAAATATGGGTAAAAAGGGCTTTTACCATTTCATTGTGATTTTGCCAAAAACTTCGCCCAATACACCTCATTTCCCCCCAAATTTCTTTGCTCGATCGCGGGAGGCACAAACAACCATTTGGCAAACCATCTCCACCAACGAGACAAGATCTTGATCTCTCACCTTTTTCCATGGTTTATTTTTAGTTTTTATTGGCATTTTCAGGGTTTAGATCCATTTTAGGGCCATAACTTGCGCCCGAGCATTCTCACAGTCTGGCCATGTGGGACCTACGAGAATCGAGGATTCTTGCAGGCGGCCTTAAGGGAACCTGCGAGAATCTTGCACTGTGCTAAAAGGGCACCTGCGGGGGCTGAAAAATGAATTTTAAAATTGTCTATTGCTCAATAAAAATTGTGCCAAGGTTTGAAATAAGTTGTTGACCCTTCTCTTATGGCTCTTGTGCAGGTATTTGACCATCACAATGCTGGAGTGGTGAGAAAGAGAACATGAGGAGGAGGATTCCATTGTCGAGAATGACCCGAGTACCGTCGCTGCCCTCCGAGACTGTGGGGTCTTGAAATTCTTCAGGATTCTAGGCATGAGGGCCCAACTCAGATTGTTGGAATACTTGGTTCATATGTGGGACGTGGACCAACATTTGTTTCACGTGGGAGTCTACACGTTGACCCTAGATATCGAGGATATCTATTTTATAACAAGGTTATCATGGCGTGGGTACCACGCTAGCTTGACTGGTGGCCGAGGTGACAGACTCCCTATGAGTGAGTATTGTCGCCAGTACTGTGTTCCTGAGGCAGAAAGAAGCAAGGGAAAGGTTGCTATTTGGGGGGTCCAAGACTTGTCCCTGCGAACCATCTTGTTCACTATAACATGCATGGTTGGGAGCGCGGCTCCACACATGGCTCTCTAGAGATACTTCCAATACGCCAAAGAGTGCACAGAGCCTCGGGTCTTCAATTGGTTGGATGTAGTTCTCCGCAGTATGAAAAGGCAATTGACGAACTGTAGAAGGGGCAACTTGAAGCAGTTTGGATACAGATCACTTTTGGTGTCCTTCTTCCTCGAGAGGGTCCCATTGTTGACATTACAAGTTGATTAGGGTTTACCAGCCCCACAGGATCCAAGGATTCTGAGGTGGTGCAACCTCATGGCTCGACATGTAGCAGGGCCTATCATCAAGTATAATGATTCATTTTTAAACTGGTTGACGCCCTAGATGCTGATGTTTGACGACTACGCATATGCTAGTTTGGATTTTCGAGGGGATCTGGATTTGGCCTTACCTGAGGATGCTCAATGGGCTTACTTAGGTAAGAAGTACACATTTTGTTCTTTTCAAATGTTTTTGTAATTTTTATCATATGAAATGTTTTTGTGTTTATCCAAGAACTAATCAAAACAATCTCTTTTTGATGACACAGATGTAAGGCCATATCGACCTCCGAGAACGTCTCCTATTCAATGGCGAGGAGAGGCGGATCCAGTGGCGAGATGGGATGTCAAAGACTATGAGGCAGTGGAGCAGAACTTAGAGGGGTTGAATGTTGACATCCTAGATATGGCTATTGGGGAGATCCCTAGACATTACCAGCGCCATACTGTGGGGGTGTCCGATTCTATGAGTCGACTTCTTCATAGGGTGGCCCAAGCAGTCATGTGTTATTGTGAGTGTCATTCATGATGCTATTTTGTAGAAGCCATGGGCTTCGTATTTTTGAGATTTTGGTCCTTGGAAAGAAACTTTTTGTAAAAACTTTTGATCATTATATACATATATACGGCTTCTACCGGCTTATCTTGTGTTGTGTTATAAATGTAATGTGTGATTGGTTTATAAATGGCCCAAATGCCTGTCTAACACATAGTTAGCTAATGCATCAGTTAATGTATTTAGACATATAGGAATGTGATGATACTCAATATAATCAAAATAACGTTCCAAGAGACGAATTCGTAAATATACCCATAATAAAGTAGGACTTTGAATAGTATAGACATTACTTATCTACAGTACTACTAGCTGCGAATCGAGTAGTATAACTAGGTGGTGGATTCCAAGCGAAATAAAATCAATCAATAATTCGATGACGGCGCTATATTCTGCGATATTATTGGTCGCACGACCTAGGCACACACCTCTCAGACTGATGAGTTCATTTGTAGGTGCGTAAATTGCCCATGCAACAGAAGCAAGGTTCTGAGTAATACGGTTGGTGCCATTGGTGAAGCCAATGTGGGGTAGCAAAGACTCCAACATCGAGAAACCAAGACAATGTAACATAAGTGGTTGAGGGCAGAGACCAAATAACGAAAACGTGTACTACAATAACACACAAGAAGTATGATACAATAAAATACAATCACTCATGCACAGGTGATCTTAGGCCTAGTACTTCTTTAAGTACAACCCATTTCTAGGTTCACTCAAAGGGATACCGTTGTAGTCTACCAACTTGTAAGCGCCTTTCTCCAAAACTCATCTGATGATATAAGGACATGGCCACATAGATTCAAATTTTCCAGCTCCTAGCATATCCATATCTTGTTCATACAGAAGAACGAGATCACCTTTGGAGAAAACATGTGGCCTGACATGTTTTTCATATTGGGCTTTAACGCATTTCTTCTAGGCTTCTATAACTAGGGTGGGATTGCGATGGGTTTCATTTAATTGCATAAGATACAACAGATGTTCTTCTTTGGCATAAGAGTTTGGGAGAAGTTCGATATCTAGTTTTAGGGAGGGTATCTCACATTCAATCGACAAGATGGATTCTAGACCATAAACTAACTGGAAAGGTGTAAACCTGGTAGCAGACTTAACAGACATCCGGTAAGCCCACAATGCTGAAAAAAACATTGTGTGTCAACTCGTTTTGTGAATCCCTATCATTCGTCGAAGCATGGTAATGAGGACCTTGTTTATTGCTTCGACTTGGCCGTTGGCTTGTGGGTAATAGGGTGTTGAGTTTTCATGGAGAAGACCCATCTTTTCAGTGAGTTCAGACATCATGAAGTTTCCAAAGTGGATACCGTGATCAGTAATGATGGCCTGAGGAACATCAAAACGAGCTATGATGTGATTGAATATGAATAATGCTGCAGTCTTTCCAGTATTGTTGAATGTTGGCATCGCCTCGACCCATTTCGTAAAATAATCTATGGCTACAATAATGTATCCATGCCCCCCGATCAAGTGAGGGTGACATGTCATGAAATCGATACCCCATTTCACAAAAGGGCCAACGGAGACCACAAGGTGTAGAGAAGCAGGGTGTGATCATATTTTATGGTTGTAGGTTTGGCAAGCATAGCAGCTAATTCTGGCGATGGTTCTCTGATGCAGGTGACGCTCCCTCTGGTCCAAAACTGCTTCTGGTTGTAGCCAAATGGAGCCTTCTTCAGCTAATTCTGGAAGGTTGGTTTGAATTTGGCACCTGGTTCCAATCACCTTCTTCAGGCATGAAACATGAAAAACAGGATGTAGCTTCGACTAACTGGTCAGAGCTAACTGATATGCGACTTGTCCCACACACTTTAGAACTATGTAAGGGCCATAAAATTTGGGTGCTAGCTTCTGACACTGCTCAGCCTTGAGGGAAGTTTGCTTATATGGTTGCAGTCGCAGAAACACCTGATCCCCTGCTACAAATTGATGTTCCGAGCGACCTTGATCTACTTGCTGCTTCATTCTATTCTGGGCCATGACCAAGTTCTCTTTAAGGGTACAAAGGATATCCTCTCAGACTGTAAGTGTTTGGTCGACTGCCTGGACCTTCGAGGTACTTGGTAAGTATGAGAGAACTGACGGTGGCTTCTTTCCATACACTGCTTCAAAAGGAGTCATGCGAGTGGCTGTATGGTATGTAGTGTTGTACCACCATTCGGTGAGGGGTAACCATTGAGCCCACTTGTGTTGTTTTTCAGATGCAAAGAACCTCAGATAGGTTTCCAAACACTTGTTGACGACTTCCGTTTGACCATCTGTCTGGGGATGATAAGCTGAGCTGAGATGCAATTGTGTGCCTTGTAGCTTAAACAATTCTTGCCAAAAATTTCTTGTGAAAGTTGGGTCTCGA
>ML793139.1:545565-560680 GCA_009831015.1 Picea engelmannii
GTGGCAATTGCGACATACATCTTCACAAACGTGGCAAGAGCGACGTTCTAGTGGAAAACATGGCAAGAGCGACGTTAACGTGGCAAGAGCGACGTTAACGTCGCAATTGCGACATACATATTCACAAACGTGGCAAGAGAGACGTTCTAGTGGAAAACGTGGCAAGAGCGATGTTCCAGTGGAAAACGTGGCAAGAGAGACGTTAACGTGGCAATTGCGACGTACATCTTCACAAACGTGGCAAGAGCGACGTTCCAGTGGAAAACGTGGCAAGAGCGACGTTCCAGTGGAAAACGTGGAAATAGCGACGTTAACGTGGCAAGACCGACGTTAACGTCGCAAGAGCGACGTTATCGGGCAACATGAATTTTTTTTTTATAAATTTCCTCTATTTTGCGACAATATGGACAATTTTGTCCATAACGCCGCAAATAAAACGTCGGAATTTTTACAATATGTAGTAGTGTCTGTGGCTTAAAGACGCCGGAATACGTCTCTACCCTGAAAAAAAAATATCCACAATTTCTGCCAAGGAAAGTGCTCTGATACCACTTGCAAGATACTAGATATATAAAATATGTAGAACATAAATGAAATGCTAGAAATGACAGAATAACAGTAAAATATCCAGCATAATCTTCACAATACACATAAATTATATACGAAATAGAAACAGAAATATCACTTTGAATCAGATAGCAATGTTCACAGGCCTCTTCGAGGGGGCAACCTCCAGTTGAGCAGCGCTCTGTTACAATAATATCCAAGCTAGGGTTTTTCATACCCTCGACCCTTATTTATACTAAACATGTCTATTAAGAGAAGCATCTAGAGGAAGATCCTTCTAGAAGCAGAAGCTTCTATTAGGTCTTCTTACATCCGCCTTATTCTATTTTAGTGAAAGGTCTTATAATATTGACCTTTATTACATCCGAATAAATTGATCTACCTATGTGTGGGTTAGGACCTTAACATAAGATCTTCTGGGCAGTAGCATACCCAGACATGTGACCACCACAAGGTCCAGAATGGCAGTCATTTAGGGATTTCTCAGCTTCGTCAAACATGAGGCAGCATCGAAAAATGGAGTCAATCCCATGACGATAAAGAGTATCACCGAGGATAATATACTGATGGGATTGGTAGCGTATTCGATGGTGGTCGGTGCTAGAAAAATTGGGCCAGAAAGTCTGGTTCTGGAGATATATGATGATATCTCCGTACCAAAGGTCATCAGAACTAATCAGGAAAAGAGATTCATCAGGTAATGAATCGGCTGCTACATTTTCCATCTCAGAGCAGGGAAGGTCACATATCAACTCGACAAACACCAAGGATTTCTTGGACTTAGCGCGTTCAAGCTCTAAGTCAAACTCCTGGAGTATTACAATCCATTTGGAGTATTTTCCCCCTAGCAATTGGCGTGTAATAATGTGCTGCATAGGGTTGCAGTTAGAAATTACCGTAGTCTTGCGAGAGAGGATATAGTGCCAGAAACGTTGAACAACTTGGACGACTGCCAAGGCCAGTTTTTCAACATGTAAATACTTGGTTTCGGTAGTTGTGAGACTCCGAATCAAGTAATAAATGACATGTTCATCATGAAAATCATCCTCCTGGACGAGAACCATAGCGATGGTATAGTCCGAGGCTGCGGGGTAAAGGAAATAATCTCCACTGTAATCAGGTGGGGAGAGTAGTGGGCTACGTGTCAAATATAGTTTCAAGGCTTCAAAATCTTTGTTGGCAGTGGTATCCCATATGAACTCAGAACCTTTCTTGAGTAGTCGCGTAAATACAAGGGTTAGCTCAACATAGTTTGGGATGAAACGATGCAAAAAGTTTGCCTTCCCTTGCAATATTTGTAACTGGCGAAGCAAGGAAGGAGGAGGGAGATTGAGAATCACCTCGACCATTAAAGGATCTACCCAGATCCCTTGACGTGAAACAATAAAGCCTAGAAGTCGGCCGGATTCTATGTAGAAAACACAATTGTGGGGATTCAAGCGTATATGGTAAAATTGACATCGAAGGAAAATGGCGTGGAGGTGTATTAGATGATCAACATGGCTCATGGAATGAGTGGGTAAGTTGTCAAGATATGGCTGCACAATGTGCTTGATATCATGGAAGGTGTAAGAGATAGCGCATTGAAAAGTTGCACTGGCATTCCTTAAACCGAAAGGAAGTTTTCGATAGGCAAAAGTGCCCCAAGGACAAATAAAAGCAGTTTTGTGTTGGTCCATAGGAACGATATTGATTTGATTATATCTGGAGAAACCATCCATCAGAGAGAAGATTTCACTTCCGGCACAATCGTCGACGATCTGGTCAATGAAGGGGGTAGGAAAGTTGTCTTTAGGACAAGCTTTGTTAATGTGCCTATAATCAACTCACACGAGGATTGTGACTTGTTTCTTGTCGATTGGGACAAGATTGGAAATCTAGTTAGTGAGAGCCACCGGGTAAATAAAGCTGGCTTTGAGAAGTTTCTCAACTTCAAGCCTGATAGCGGCCGCTTTACGTGGGTGGACTGGACGAAGTCATTGCCAGATGGGTTTAGCATCAGGGTATGTCTTAATCTCATGTATCACAATGTCGGGGTCAATACCTAGAATTTCTTCATAGCTCCAGGCAAAGACATCACAAAATTATTTGAAAAGAGACTTGTAGATGACAATTTTGTCAGGGGAACATGAAGCTCCGATATGCACATTTTCAACAATTCTAGGTTTTATGGATATGTCGAGGGGGATGGTGGGTGAGATATTACTCAAGTTCCCTTCATAGAAAAAATCATGTGTAGATTCAGGAATGGTAGAAATGATGACAACGGTCGACAGGGTCGAGATCCGTTGGTAACCCTTGATGGTGTGTTGTTCCAGGAAGAGGATGGAACGATGATGTCCATCATCCCAAGGGGTGTCTTCCATAATAGACATAATCATCTCATCCATGGGAAAAATGACGTGGAAAGGATATGGAGATAAATCACCAAAAGAGGGAGTAGCAGGGGTTGCCGATTGAATGGGTTGATAAGCGGATTCGACCGAACTCAAAGGCATTTCGTCACCGTAATGAAGATGATCACCGGGGTTGGGTACCATCCATGGGTTGTGAGACGCAAGGGTTCTATGAATAGAGGTGGAGATCATGTTGATAGAGGTGATAGACGAATGTGGAACATCATGTGGTGGGATGGGGAAAGTACCCATTAACGAGGAGTCTTTAAGAAGACCCACACCGACGTTCTCATATCTTGGGGGCGGGGATTTTTGCAATGAACGGTACGTTTCCGTTACATGTATCGGAGTGGAAGAAGGCCAATTGGTCGATGGTCACTACTTTTCCTTGATGTGGGAAATGAACGACATAGAAAAGAGTCGACACAACTTCACGCATGGAATCAATCCATCTACGGTCGAGTAGAAGGTTGTAATCGAGAGGAGCGTCACAGACCTCCACTTCAACTTGGACCGTTTTCCTTCTAACATAATAGGCAATGAAGGGAGGACACCATAAGGCTTAAAACCAGAACCATTGAAGGCTTTGAGCGTGTTGTGGGATTCATTCAAAGGAGGAGAGCCAATGGATTTTCAGCAGGTAATAGACATGACACAATTCGAGGCACCCTCATCAATAACCATTCTACAAATGTTTTTTCAGAGACAATAACTTGTATTTGGAAGGCGAGTTGAGGGGGTAATCTTGGAATGTGATCTTCTAGGTCAAAAATTATTAAATTCATATTTGTAGGGTCGATTCCACCAATAGCTTTCAACAGTGCCTTCTGTTCTATCGAACAACTCTGAAGGACTTCAAGGGATGACATTGCGGATGGTGCTTGGGCCAAATCTTTGACAATACTGTAGTTCTGGGCAGCACGTGCATGGGGATTGAAAGTCGATTTTTTAGCAAAACCCTTTGGAAGGGGGTGAAGAATTGTATCTAGGCTCAGTCGTTCGAGATGAAGATGACTATTGGTAGGTGGAGTTGTGGGAGACGGTTGAACCAACAAAGGAGGTATCACATCAACCTTCTCTATGGAGGAAGAATAATCTTTGGCTCGAGTGGTAAGTGTGATGTCATTCTTCTTTGGATCACCTATACACATTAAGACATAGGATGCATTGGAGGGTGAAGGTTGGTCATGAATGACCAATTTGGCATGTTGTTGAGAAGGGAAGGGTTGTGACAATATGGCTGGAGTGGGTGGTTTTTTGGTCCCTTGAAGGAACTTAGTAACCTCGACTCTTCGTGGACAATCCTTAGTGTAGTGATCCTCACCACAAATAAGACAAGGGTATCGGGGTTTGCGCTTATCCCTATCATCAACAGATGGTGTTTTTGTTTTCTCAGTTTGCGAATTATTTCTATCCTCCTTATTCTTACCCTTTCCTTTTCTAGATTTGATTTTTCCAGCGGGGGTAGATTGAACATAATTTACCTTAGAAGTCTTACCGGTGGGAGGGGTAAGAGACAAAGCATTTTGAACATTAGAAGAAATGGGTTTGGGGTTGTTTCTAGAGGTTTGGATGGAATGAGGTTGGGCATGGAAAGTGCTAATCACACCGTCGACTGCATGGGAAGCAGCAGGGGTAGTTGAAGTAGCAGAAGTAGAAGGATGAGGCGCATCAGGGAGTAGGTCATAAAGAGTACCTGTTTGTGAGTAAACGAGGTCTAGGTATTGGGCACGACTGATTGCCTATTCTTTGGTGACCACTCCAACCATGGAAATTTCATGACCGATGTCATTCACGAATGATTTCGTGAATCACTCTGCCAACAACTGATCAGGAAGTTCGAGTTTGATGAGATATCATCTCCATCGCCACTCATGAATGTGATCAGAGATATGGGTGGCCTTATTTTGTTTGAAAGAACTCAAAATATCGGTTCTCATTTTGTAGTGAATAGGTAACTAGTAGTGGGTGAGGAAAGCCATAGCAAGGGTGTTGAAGTCAGTGAAGAAACCTCGTGGTAATTCTATATACCACTTTGTGGTGGACCCTGTGAGGGTTCGCTAAAAAAGGCATAAACAAATAGAGTCATCCATCAAGGAGTTGGATGAGCACCAGAGGTGAAACATCATTACATGATTATTCGGGTCCTCTACTGGCTTACCATCGAATTTAGGTATATCAGATGGTAGTTTGGCCAGTATGGTGGGCCATTGAGGAGAGTGACAGATCAGATCATTTAAAATTCTAGACAGATCCAGGAGGTCCAGGGTCGCTAAGAAAGGTAACTGTCTATTCACATGCAGGTACTGGTGACTTTGGGGGGGAAGTCTCGTTGGTAAACTAGTGGGACCATAAGCAGTTTGCATATAATGTGAAGATTCGGGAATATTTGGTTGTTGGTGTGGAAGAAAGTAAATCATAGGGTTATACCCTTGAACCGGGGCATGGGGTGGATCATTCAAGCCCCAAATAGGATTAGATGTACCTGGATAGGGTTGGCCTGTAATAGGGGGTATGACGGAGCTAGCCTAAGGTTGTTGCCCCCCAGTTGGGTGAGGATTATGTTATATAACATGATTCCAATAGTGGGCCAAGGATGGAGGTATGTTTTGTTCATAGGGTGGGTATGATGGGGGTTTCCCTCCAATCGGGGGTTGCATCCCGGTTGGGATTTGTCCTGCAAAAGGGGGTTGAGTTTAGCCTCCTTGGTGAATTTGTCCACCAACAGGAATCTGGTAATTCGGTGTGAACGACAGAATGGTGCCACTAGGATCAGTTCCTCCAATATATGATGGAAGAGGTCCTCTGAAAGGGGGTGGAGGAAGTGTCGAGATGAAACCAGGAAGATGGTGCCCAGAAGGAGTGGAACCACCAAGAGTTTTGGATGTTATTTGTGTAGGAGCGGGAATAGAGGCATTCAACGCATGATATCCAGGTGGAAGTGTTGGGGTGACTCTGGGTGAAAGTGATGTGCCAATGGGGGCTAGGATAGCCATGGTAATCCTGGTGTGACGATTCATAGTATCTGTGTAATGGACCATTTGTAGAGGGAGAGTCAAGATGTGGTCAGCTCGCGGAGCTTCTGTACTAGGAAAATAATAAGCAGTAGTAAAAGGTATTGCATCTGGATCAGATGTTTCGGGCACCTCAAGTGCAACAGTGATATCAACACCTACTCCTGGGCCAAAGAGATCCTGTCTAAAAATGCCAGTGGTCCAAAAAGGATCTTGACCCTCAGGTCCTAGGAAAGGTCCAGTCGGTGATCCAGGAGACTGAACAACTAGGTCTTCGGAATAATTCACTCGCACAATACGTCTCTCAGAGTCGGGATGAAATCGAAAGTCCCCTCGAGAATTGGTAATTCGAGAGCATTCTAGAGAGTTAGTTATTTCCACTTGTGGAGTGGCAACGTTTTGTACTTCACTCTGTTGAGGAGAGCCCTCCGGTGAGTTGGTAGGCAAGGGTAAACAAAAAACATGTGCTAGTAAGAATCTAGGAAGAAAAACCAATAAAACAAGACCTTCTAATTCTGAAGTCACTAGTTGGTGATGAAATCCAACGTCGCAATGATGAGACAAGAAGGGGTTGGGTTAGGGTGGAAAAGTTACATTGACGACCTGCTTAACAGACTTACACCCTAGTGCAAGATCCCACACATAATCATGGGTATACCCTCCAAGGATCCTGAGTGAGTTTGGCCAACTTCGATTCCAGGTACGATGAATACTTTCCCCTTCACAGTCACCTTGTGTAAGACCCTAAGAAGATAGGCTACTAACTTTACCACCAACAAMAATAATGCCTAGGGGAACAGTCGACAGTCTGATCCACATGCAAGGGCAGGGTATCTAGCCCGAAATCATCTTGAGAGGCTTCCACTCATCATTGTGGGTATACCTTCAAGTGACCCCCATAATATGTGCAATCTCTACACTGATATCAATAAAGCAGGGTGAGTAACTCTGTTAATCTCAATGCGACCTCGGGTTTGACCCTTTTGTGAGAAGGGCTTCCCAGGACAAAATGGTACAAATGGAATTTGACACTCCTTATCACAATATGCTATTGTATGTTTTGTGCTTTGGAGAGTTTGTCTCACTGCCTATTCCAAAGCTAAAATTGAACGAGTCCTAGAAAAAGTTACTAGTTGAATTTTAAAATTGCGCAATATTATTAAAGGCTGTTGTTACTCAAAAGGAGACGGAAATGAAACCGATGTTGTGTGAGACTCTGACCCAAAAATGCATAAATAGGAATGAATGATACAAAATTTGTTGTTCGATGAATCCTATTTATAGGAGGGAGAGAGGGGTTTTCTAGAGCAATGTGAACTACAACGTATGATCTTCTTTGAAATGTAATATCAAACAACCATGAACAATGCAAATTCTCTATTGATTATTTTTCAGTACTTGAATGCCAATATTTTCGAATAAAAAGTTTCTTAGAAAGGAGAAAATATTTTTTATTTTCATTAGAAACCAAACAATAGTGGTGGAATTAAGAAAAACAAGCAACCAACGAAAAAGAAATATACAACAAAAACCCAAACCAATCTTTCAATGAAAATAGAAATAACAAAATGACAAGACCAGTCTCTTCAAATGCATATGAGTAACAATTTTCCAAGTAATAAGCAATTGAAAAGAACAAAACATCTCAAATTTTAAACCAATCATAGGCTCTTAACTCAACAAGCACTCGGATTTGACAATCAGAGATTATATCCTTGTCGTGAAAAAGTCAAGAGGTAAAAATTGAGAAAACGTGATCAAGAAAAGCTTTCAATTTTTGGAAACTAATCATTCACGAGATTTGAAGTCAAGAAACATTCAATCACTAGCTAGAGAAGTTCTTCCTAGAGACACAAACAAATCTAGGCATCTGAGAGCATAAAAGGCTTAATCCAAAAAAATTGCAAGTGGGTTCGCAGGCTGGCAGTGGAGTACAGTGTGAGAATCAAGGATTCTCACAGGCTAGACACAGGCAAAGTGTGATAATTTCACATTGAAATGAACAGCAGGGTGCGAACTCTAGTGGTTCTCACAGGCTACAGAAGGGTGCAGTGTGAGAAGGCCTGGGACCAAGCAAATTTTGGAAAAAAGACAAATTTTTTGAACGAACTTCTGGATCTAGGGAGTCTGTAAGGGTATCCTCAAGACTCAGAGATTGATGGGAATGAAAAATGGCAAGGTAAGAGAAAATGGCCAAGGAAAAACCACCAAAAATGGGTTGTATCCCCAATGGAGTCACCAATTTTGTTATCGGACAAATCGGTAGGTGCAAACACTAAGAGATCTCCCTAGATCCACATGGATCTAGAACAAAATAGGACAGGACATGACTCTTTCCCTAAGTTGTAGTTATTGAATCTACTAAAGAGAAGGAACAAGTGACATACCTTGATATCACTTCCCTAGGTCTCTGTTGTTCCCACTTCGCTCTGGTTCTCTTGTGGAATCAGGTCCAAGACAACACAAACCAACCAAAGTGAAGATAGTGAAGTATATTCAATGTCAACTTATGCATATGATCAAGGAGTTACGCAATAAAGTAAGAGTGAATTTAAGGGAAAGGGACATGCCGCTGTATCATATTAAATGAAAGTGAAGATACAACCTAGATATGGATGCTACCATGATCATTTGTGATAACTAGAGTTGCATAAAGATGACATAAAACTTAGTGTTCCACGATAAATTGAAGCAGATTAATATCTGGTACCACTACATTCGTGACATGGTACAGAAGGGAGATGTGAAGCTCCAGTATGTTGGCACAAATGAGCAAGTAGAAGATGTGTTGACTAAGCCCATGTCTCGTGTGAAGTTTGAGTACTTCCTAGACAATCTTGGTGCAGTCTGAAGGGAATTCCCTTGAAATGGGGAGTGATGCTGATGATACTATGGTACCCTGGCCACCAACAAAGAAACTCATCAGGATTTATATCCTATGGGATTGATCATCCCTAGACAGATACCGTAAGGTCTGGATGGATGATCTGTCGGAGTGCCTATGTATGCATATACTTTTTTTGGTCAGTAGTGTGGTTGGGATTTATATCCTAGGGGATTTTATTATCCCTAGATAGATCTTGTAAGGTCCGAATGGATGGTCTATTGGAGTGCCCACAGTTTTTGTTGTTGTTGTTGATGCTCATGTCTCATTTTGTTGTCATTGATGTTGTTTTTCCAGATTTGTGTTGCTGATGTTGATGTTCCAACTTCATGTTGTTGATGTTACTCCAGCTCTGTGTTGCAGATGATGATGATGTTTAGACCTATAGATAATACAAACCATGTTCCATATGTTGATGATGATGTCTCCTCCTCCTGATGTTGTATTGAGTCCAGTTAATTGTTATTAATGTTGTTCATAGAATACCATTCTTGTTAAGGGAGATTGTTGAAATATTGTAACTTCAAAGAATATTCTACCTAAAAGGGAGTGTTGAATAATATTATTATATTATATTTATTAATTAGTCCCTCTTGTGCCTTTGTAAAAATCGGCCCTCTTGTGCCTTGGCAATTAAATGTAAATTAAGAGGGTAAAGTGACAGGTTGGACGAGACCTAATTTAGGCTGGCCAGAACACTATTTATAAGGGATACCACTGCCTCATTTTCACACTCACTAATGTGCTCTCCAACAAGAGGAAAAATTGTGCAAGTCTTGGAGGAGTAGTTGCTGCAACTAGGGGTGGCATCAAGGAGGGTTTTTGTCTATGTCTTGATATCTCTTGGTTAAGTAGTGCACTACTCTTTCCTAGTGAAGGAGTAGAGGAGGATCTTCTACTTTGCTTCTATTCTATCTATATTGAGGAAGTTTTGCCAGGTTTTATTCCCCATGAGGGTTTCCCAGGATAATCTGTGTGTCTCTATTTTTTATGTGATTGCCTCTCTTTAAATGATCTTATTTATGCAGCTAATGTGATAAATGATTATAATAGTAAATAAGAATCATAACTGCTAGTTGTATAAGTAAAAATTAAACACTTAGGTTTGACTTCAACTCAACTGTACTAATTCTTGACTCGACTACAATAAGTCTCGACTTGACTGGACAAATCGGTAGGTGCAGACACTAAGACATCTCCCTAGATCCACCTGGATCTAGAACAAAATAGGACAGGACACGACTCTTTCCCTAAGTTGTAGTCATTGAATCTACTAAAGAGAAGGAATAAGTGACATACCTTGATATCACTTCCCTAGGTCTCTGTTGTTCCTGCTTCGCTTTGGTGCTCTTGTGGAATCAGGTCCAAGACAAAAAAAACCAACCAAAGTGAAGATAACAAAGTATATTCAATGTCAACTTGTGCATATGATCAAGGAGTTACACAATAAAGTAAGAGTGACATTATGGGAAAGGAACATGCCGTTGTATCATATTTAATGAAAGTAGAAGATACAACCTGATCGCCTTGATGTTCAAGCTTCCTTTCAGTGAACCTTGGTTCCAACACACACACTTTCTCTACACTTGCATGAAGAAGATCCAATTCCTCTTGATAGACCAAATAGAGTCTTCAAGCTTCTATCCAAGCAGGGTCCTTCACACAATTCTTTCACCAATTCTCCATTCATGCTTGATTCACCTTTTCCATGAGAAACCTTTCAATATATAGGAGAAGTAGAGATGGTTACATGGATGAGGATGATCCCACCAAATATGAGAAATCAGTAGAATGACAACCATATGAATGCCAACTCATTTTCTAGAAGATCCCCTTCTAGAACCTTCGTGACCTCTTCTTCTTTCCAAGCTTAAAAACAGGTTCACACCCTATATATGGAGCAGACTATGAGAAGTTCACACCCTAAGTGTGGGTGGCCTGTAAGAATGAAGGATTCTCGCACCCTAGACCATAGGTAGCCTGTGAACTCATCTTAAAAATATGTTTTTGGAAGAAGACATGAGCCACTTCTCTCACGCAAAAATTCCTTGTTGGGAGCCTGAATACATGACTGTTGAGACATCACTAGAGTGACCAAAATCATGTGTAACAGTCATGGAGGAATATGTAATTTTTGTGGTGGCCCCTACATGGGATTCCTTTCGGGACGTCGTTAAATAAAAATACTACCCTATTGGAAGCTACGAGGACCAGTACACCAGATGGACCACCCTACGTCAAGAAAGGGACCAGAGAGTACTAGACTTCACCAATATTTTCCATACCCTACACACCAAATTAGGTATCAAATATTCTAAGCATCATTTGGTACTCAAATACTGTAGTTGTTTTCATAGATACATTCAAATGGAAATGGAGTTATTAGACATCACCTCATTAGGCACAGCTTATAGATATGCAGTCAAGATCAAGCAAAAATTGAAGAGGAAACAATGAGAGTTTGGATTTGCAAACCCCTCATAGCCGATGTAGGGAAAAGGAAACCCCAAACCACATAGCAAGGGACCAAGTCATGATGGCCACCCTGAGGAAAATACGTCCAAGCCGCAACACAAGAAGGGAAACGAGAAGACGAAGAAGGACATAGGAAAATGGTGTGATTACCATAAAAGTCCTTGGCACAACATTGATGAATGCCACTCCAAGAAGTGCCTCGTGGTCGAGCTGAAGGCTTTCGAATCAGAGGCTGATTCTTATTCCAATTCAAATCCTGAAGGAGGGAAGCGAATTATCGATGCTGAACCCAGTACCATGGTCTCTACTACCAAAGTCTAGCCAAGAGAACCAGAAGAAACAGAGGAAGGAGAATGCCTCTTTCACTCGCAAATGTGGTTCAAGGGGCTGTCATTCATTTCATTGTCGACAACGGTAGTAAGAAGAACCTGATTTCAGTAGAGGTCATCAACCGGTTGGACCTACCAATGACACTGCACCCACAACCCTACACCATTGGCTGGCTTCATCAAGGAAAAGATCTTCGTGTCAGCCAACAGTGTTGTCTACCCTATGGCATCAAGTATTTCAAATATGAGGTACTATGTGATATTTCTCCCCTTGAAGTTTGTGATGTTATTTTAGGAAAACCATATTTGTGGAAGCGTCATGTTGTGTATGAGTCTATACCCCGCAGTGTTATTATTACCTTGGGTACACAATTGTACATGATCCCATAGGTGACACCGCCTACTGTTATTTCTTTAATCTCTGCTAAGCAATGAAATAAGGTCATTTCACAGACCGGGAAGTTCGTCTTCTTTTTGATCCATTCTCATAGTAAGTAGAAGGTCATTGCCACATTTGTGCCCTCTACAAAACTCCTCCCTTTGTAGCAAAAACAAGTGGACAAGATCATGGAAGAATACAGATACATCTTTGCATCACCTACAGAGGTACCAACACACTACCAATTCAATCATCCAATTGATCTAACCCCTGTGGCACCTCTACCTAATGGGCCAGTATATCAGTGCTCATTGATGGATAATGACGAAATCAAGTGTCAGATCCAAGAGATTCTTCATAAGGGGCACATCATACCCAGCTCCTCACCTTGCAGAAGCCTGATTGTACTGGTGTAGAAGAAGAATGGGACTTGGCGACTCTGCATTGATTACAGAGCCTTAAACATAATCACAGTCAAGAACTGTTACCCCATTCCTAGGATTGATGACCTTCTTGAACAACTCAAGGGGGAAAATTTCTTCAGCAAGATTGACTTGAAGTCTAGCTACCACCAGGTTCCCATAGAACCAACTGATGTCTCGAAGACAACCTTCAAGTCTAAAGAAGGTCTCTACGAATGGCTAGTCATGCCCTTTGTCTTAACAAATGCATGGACCACTTTCATGAGTTTGATGGATGATGTATTGAGACATTTCACCAACTCATTTGTGGTTGTATATTTGGATGACATCCTCATCTTCAAAATAATGTGGGAGGATCACATGTGGCATATTCAACAGGTTTTGAGCACTCTGCGACAACATAAGCTTTATGCCAACTTGGAAAAATGACCTTATGACATAAACATGATCCAATACCTGGGATAAAATGTTGATGAGAATGGGGTACATGTTTATCCATCTAATATCCAAGTCATCTGTGACTGGCCGAACCCAACCACCCTGATGGAGCTTCAAAGATTCTTGGGACTAGCCAATTTCTACCGACAGTTTGTGTTGGGATTCTCCCATATTTCATGGACCCTCATCCAGGTAACCAAGGGTGGTGGTAGTGCCAATTTAGTGTGGGGGAAGGAGAAACAATTATCATTCAATGATATGAAACATTGCTTGTGCTCAGTTCCTATACTCTCCTTTCCCGATTTGCAACAACCATTCGAGATTGAGATTGATGCATCTGACTATGCTGTGGGTGAATTTCTCACTCAATATGGGCATCCTATGGAATACCATAGTGAGACACTCTCTGATGTTGTCTAGAAATACCCCACCTATGACAAGGAAATGTATTCCATTGTACAAGCCTGTCATCAATGGAAACATTATTTTTTGGGGAAAGAGATGATCATATACATTGATCACAAGCCTCTGCAGTTTATACAGACACAGAGGAAATTGTAGAATGACCACCATCAGAAGTGGTCCACCTAATTGAAACAGTTCCATATCAACATCAAGTATAATACATATATCTCCAATTGTGTCGCTCACTGTCTCAGTCGAACTCCTGTGGATGCCCTCACCACTATGCTTCAATCCTGTGGACATGAAGCATCAGAGTGCCCCAACTTTATCAGAAAGATCTATACTTCGACACCACATATAAAATATTGGGTATAGGCACCACTGTCACTTATTTTCACATTCAGGATGAAGTCTTATGCCACCTGGGACATCTCTATGTTCCTACAAGAGAGCGTGCAAAGCTGATATGGGAAGCCCACTAATATCAGGTGGTAGGACATTTTGGCATAGAGAAAACTACGGTCGTTCTTCAGAAACATTTTTATTGGCTAAAACTTCGACAGGACATCAACAACTATATCCGATCTTGCACTGCCTGCACCATTGCCAATCCATCCATCAAGAAGCAAGGCTTATACACCCCTCTTCCTATTCCCAAGAATCTGCAGGAATCCATCTCGATGGATTACATGTCTAGTTTTCCATCCACCAAGCACGAAAATGACTATGTGTTTGTGGTCGTTGATAGATTTTTAAATATGGCCATCCTCACAGCCTATAAGAAGAATGTCATAAGGGCTGAGACTCCCAAGCTCTTCTTTGAACGAGTTTGGGTCCACTTTGGGATACCACATACCATTGTCTCTGACCATGAAAACAGGTTCTTTAGCACCTTTTGGTCAAGTCTCTGGTTTCTGTTGGACACCAAGATCGCAAAATCTACTGCTTTCAACCCCCAAACCGATGGCCAAACCAAGGTCATCAATCAGATTATTGTGTAGATTATGCGCATGTACAATTATAAGAATCCCCGTACATGGAATGAGAGTCTCCCCTATGTCTAAGACAACTACAATAGGGCTCTCCATAGTTCCACCAGACATAGCCCATTTCAGGTGGGTCTGGGATTCAAACCCTTGGGACCCATTGATGTTGCACTTCCTCTTGCCACCGCACAAGCATAATTGTTATCACTGAAATTTCGTCTGCATGTGGCAACAAGAACTCAGCATCGTCAAAACAACAATGAAGTTATTCATGGCCCTGAATTAATCTTACAACATTCAAAAAAGGTAAAAAACTATACAAAGTAGTGAAAAATTGAAGAGCGCTTTACAGAAGTTGGGCGCGCGCGCACATGCGTGGAACAGAAATGTACCATGCCCGCATACGCGCATGATGCGAGGCTGTTAGTGCAAAAATCCGTGCACCTACTAAACGACGCATTTATTGAAGTGGTCGGCCTCCCAACCACTTATGGATCAGCTCCCAAGCCAATTTGACCCTCAAATCTGAGCTGAATTCGCATGTTAGGCTGGTCAAAGACCTAATAATGCCCTAAATAGCCTCTCTTCACACTACAAAGGAGTTACACAATAACCCAATGCAATGCTATAAAGAACCATGAACACACCTCATTTTCTCAAGGAATTGCATGTAATGTTATGCTGCCTATATTGTTTTAAGGACTCACTCCTTGACAAGAGCACATTGGCACCATTTCATTGAGCAATCCACCTCTCCATTGAGTGGGTTTACAAAGGAGTTCTTTCACCATCATTTTCATTTTTCTTGTTGTAAGGAGAG
>ML793139.1:572356-603786 GCA_009831015.1 Picea engelmannii
TGTATGCTAGAACTTCTAGAACAACCCATGCCCTACTACGTCCTCTTCAACAAATATCACTGACATCTGCTATGTCACCACTTTAGTCAATGAACGTATGATATTCCCTTGCTCTCTCTGCGATTCATTAGCTCATTTTTCATACCAGTGTCCTATGATCCTTGAATACAGGCAACATCAATTGGCCCTGCTTCACCAACCTGTAGAGGCAATACTTGACATTACCTCGTCACTTGAGGATCTTCATGTCATTTCTCCGGAGCCCGAGGCACTCCCAACGCCTCCATGGTTATTTAATGACGTCTTTGAGGATTTACCCCGTAACCCCCCCAACTCTCCTGCTCATTCCCCTATGGAGACTCTCCACCGAACCACCGCGGGTACCCCTCAGTACTTCAATATATGGCTCATGTTGAGTGAACCCTCACCACCTCCTAGCATTGTTCCCCCTGCTTCTTCATCAGGGGTTAATCACCATGTCACCGAGATCACTCCTCATGACCCCTTGTATTCCCGATGTTTCCAAAGCGACAAGGACATACTCGAAGAGATGAACCACCCAGACTATCCCTGGGATGCGCTACACCACCACACACTCTTCTCTCCATAGGAAGCCCCCATGCCTCCTAACCAAAACCCCATTTACACAATCGAAACCAAAGATTTTATCCCATCCAGGTCTATCGATTGGTCCAACAATCCCATTCCTACCCCTGATGCATTTGAAGAAGGCAACATGGCCAACATTTCCGCCACCATCAAAATCGACATTTCCATTAAAAACGGTATCGTCGAAGAAATCACCATTGGAGCTGCTTGCACTCCCCAGGAAATCGCCTCATATAAATCCCTCTTCCAGGAATACAGGGATATTTTCACCTATTCATACATAGAAATGCCTGGCCTCGATCCCTCTATTGTCTAACATCGCCTCGACACCTGGCCCAACATCACTCCAATTTTCCATCAAGCCCCCCGCTATCTCCTCATCGGAGACATCCTATACCGGCAGGGCATCGACACCATTCTTCGATGATGCCTGACTATTGACGAGGTCGATCGAGTCTTAAACGACTGCCACAGTGGCGCATGTGGGGGCCATCTTTCAGGTATATCCACTGCTCAAAAGATTATCCGAGCCGGTTACTTTTGGCCTACCTTGTTTCATGATTGCATTCATGCCATGAAATGATGCGAGCAATGTCAGCTCTACGCCAACAAAGCCCAGGCCCCTCCCACTCTTCTCCACCCTATCATTTCATCCGGCTCTTTTTGTAAATGGGGCATCGACTTTATGAATTGTAATCCCCCCTCCAGCAATGGTCACAAATACATTGTTGTCACCGTTGATTACTTCACCAAATGGGCCGAAGCTATGCCCACTTTCAACAACACCGCTGACATTGCAGCGCGTTTTTTCTTTAATCATGTCATATCCTGTTTTGGAGTACCACTCCAACTCGTTTCCAATCATGGGAAACACTTCAAGAATGAGATCTTCGTCGAACTCTCATATTGGTTAGGCTTCTCTCACGAGTTTGCCTCACCATATTACCCTCAGTCAAATGGACAAGTCGAGGCAGTTAACAAATTCCTCAAGACCATGTTACAGTGCACGGTTAATAAACATAAAACCAATTGGCATCATATGTTATTTTCCATGCTATGGGCTTATTGAACGACAGTGAAAACCACTACTGGTTTCACACCATTCCATTTAGTCCATGGGGTTGAGGCAACTCTTCCCATCGAGTGCAAAATTCCCACCTTACGCACCGCAATTGAGCTATTACCTGACACTGCTCCAATGGAGCAGTGATTGTTTAACTTGGAGTCTCTGGATGAAGATCGTCGATCTTCCTTACAGAACAACGAGTCAGCTAAAAAATGATCCAAAGCTACCGTCAACCTTCGATCATTCCGCAAAGGCAACCTCGTCCTGGCTTATGATATCGCTCATGATACCTTTGGCCACGGCAAATTCGAATCACTTTGGCATGGCCTTTACATCATCCAACATTTCCTCACCAAAGGCGCATACATATTGGCCTCCCTCGAAGGCCTCTCTCTCAAAGAACCCGTCAATGGATTGTATCTCAAGAAATTTTATGCTTAAACGTAGTCATTCTACTTTAGGTTATTTCTTTGTTTAGTGTTTTTAATCTTTTTTCTCCTTCCCTCTCGTCTAAACTATCCTTTGTGCTATTGACAGATGCTTCCTCCACCCGCCTATCACATTGGTTTCTCTGACGATGCCAACCATTGGACACAAAATCTCGCTTCGGCTGCTTGGGCTCTCTACACCCCCTCACATGAAATGCTACATTCAAGAGGCATATGTTTGGGGCCAGCAACCAACAACCAAGCCGAATACACTGCTGTCATTGGCCTTTTGGCGGACGCCCAACATCATCATATTCGCCACCTTAGCGTCTTCCTCGACTCTCAACTAGTCGTTCTCCAACTCAACAATGCGTACCGTGTACGCGATCCATGCCTCTTTCGCAAATACCTGCACTTAGGCTTTTATCTCGACATTTTGATTCCATTACATTTACACACATTCCAAGACAATTGAATCAAACAACAGATCAAATAGCTAACATGGTGTTAGATTGGCATATATCACATCAAGCTACACATACATAAACATATCACAAAAACCTGTCACAACATATATATAGAATGGACGTACTCAACAAAAACATCAGCAACAACATGTAGACAACATCAGGATCTCAAAAAGGTATACTCATGTATATATATAGGCCTTTTTCCAAACTTCCACTCACCATTCTAGGAGCCCAAGGTGTCCATTTTTCAAACCGTCTTCAGCCACGAGATCAGCATCCCGTCACCTACATCACAGCTGTCCCTGGGTTGCTTTTCATCCTGAGCCCCCGGGGTGCCTTTTTTTTCAGATCATGGTCAGGTACGCCTGCGCATAGTCACATTTATCAAATACATGCTCATATCTTTGATTCTCTTCAGATATTGTTCACTTTGGGTATTTGGTTTCTCATGTGTGCAGGTACTTCCTCATCACTCATCGGCACAACCCCTTCAGGTATATACTCAGCACTGGAATGTAGTCTCTCCCACTATATTGCATTTACATTCCCAGTCACACCCTCTGATATTGGCCTTTAGGATCCTCATTCCCGGCTCTGCAGTACCTACACCTCCATTTGCATCTTCAGTACTGCTACCCGGTAGCATTCTTACCCACATGAGTTGTCCCATTCATAGCACCTTTTGACACTTTTTGACACTCATGCTGTGTTTCATTACCCTTTAGGGATGGGAGTCCCGATAGTCTTTCATCATGACGTGAATCAGCCACATACTTCTTCTCCTCATTTTGCTAACTTTCCCACATGGACTCCCAGATTATCTCTTTACGGTTCTATTTTTTACCTGCACCTCCGCAGTATCATGAACCCTCCATTTCATCCACAATTAGTTTGTCCATCTGGGAACCTACCTTCATTTCACCTACCTCATACAGACACTCACCAATGGGGTCCCCACCCTTCATCAGTCTTCCAAACACATTCTACCCTCCTTGGGACACCCATATCACACTGGGGCACCCGTTTCTGTATTTTTACATTTCTCCCCAATTATTCGTTATTTATTGTACAAACGCCTTTATTTCCAGTCATTACATTTTCTTTTGTCGTCATCGTTGGCGACTTGCTTCCTTTTTTGGACATGCGCAACCCATGTCACCCTTGGTTGGAGCATTACTTATCATCTACCCTTGCCGACATCGTCCATATCTTCAGAGCAACTCACAGGTCACTTACCCCTACCCTCTGAATTTGTTCACCTTGTCCCGCCTCTGGCACAACTTATCACCAGTCTTGTCATCCCCCTGACACTCGACCTTGTTACACAGTTGCGACCACTCTTTATCTCATACATCCTCCAACCAAGGGAAGTCTTGAGTCTTCCCACTTCTTGAATTCGTCCATGTACCTCTGCCACTGCCTCACCTCAGTAGATTCCACAAAGCCCTTTGCTTCTGGGAGTCGCGTTCCCCTTTTGTCGACATCAGCCCAATTTTCCAGAAGGGCAATAGTATCTTGATTCTCATTCTCCATTCAATGAGAGATCTCGGACGACACAGGGTGAAACACCATTACTCCCTACTGTCGTTGGCCCCCATAACATTCAACGCCAACACTTTCTCATGTTATGGTGGGTCTTACTTTGCGACTATTGCAGTTATTTTTACCATTTTCCAAAGACCTATGAACTGGGTAGGGCCATCAATACCCGCATCATCGCCGATACTTATTACCGCGATCATTGCCTATTATTCAGAGTATGTTCCTTTGCAGAATTGTCTTCTACCTTTATCATCACCGCCCTCGAGGGCACTGCAGTTGTCTACACCAACACTTCAGTCATCTTTTTTCAGAGTTACATAACACGAGCATGGGGCATGCCCGCCTCACTTGTACACAGTTGTATATTTTACGCACCTTATGGAAGGTCGGGTTCTACCGATTCCTTTCTCCTCCAAAGGATTTCTCTGAACGATCCCACTATTGCTCTCTCTTACAACAACATTCTCAGTAGAAGAAACATTGATGGATTTCAGCTATACGTATGCTCCTAACCTCACCCATCAGGGGGCATCTGTTATCAATGAAATTTAATCCGCACGTGGCGACAAGAACTCAGCATCGTCAAAACAACAATGAAGTTATTCATGGCCCTGAATTAATCTTACAACATTCAAAAAAGGTCAAAAACTATACAAAGTAGTGAGAAATTGAAGAGCGCTTTACAGAAGTTGGGCGCGCGCGCACATGCGTGGAACATAAACGTACCATGCGTGCATACGCACATGATGCACGACTGTTAGCTCAAAAAGCCGTGCACCTGCTAAACGACACATTTATTGAAGTGGTCGGCCTCCCAACCACTTATGGATCATCTCCCAAGCTGATTTGCCCCTCAAATCTGAGCTGAATCCACATGGTAGGCTGGTCAAAGACCTAATAATGCCCTAAATAGCCTCTCTTCACACTACAAAGGAGTTACACAATAACCCAATGCAATGCTATAAAAAGCCATGAACACACCTCATTTTCTCAAGGAATTTCATGTAATGTTATGCTGCCTATATTGTTTTAAGGACTCACTCCTTGACAAGAGCACATTGGCACCATTTCATTGAGGAATCCACCTCTCCATTGAGTGGGTTTGCAAAGGAGTTCTTTCACCATCATTTTCATTTTTCTTGTTGTAAGGAGAGCAAGCTTGTGAGGGTCCAAGAGCCTTCCCTTGGAGGAAGAAGGGACTCATAGTCCCCTTTCTTCTTGGTGCTTTGATTTCATCAATAGATCAGCCTAAAAACATTGGTGATATTGGTCTTTTTGTTTTGTTATCTCTATGTCCCTATACTTATGATTTTAGTTGTTATTAGTTTAATTCTTGCTTATAGTTTTGTTTTTCTTTCTCTAACTCTTTCCTCTACAGCTGTCCTGCCCAGCAAGACCCAACTGGGCATGCAAGCACCTCTTATTTGCTCACCCAGGTGATGAAAAGGGTGCAAACAATAATCTTCCCCTGATCAGTCTGTGATTGAAAAAGCCACCATATTCATTGAGTGGATTCAATGCATCCACCAATAGGGCAAGGAGATTTTGCAGAAATCCAATGTGAAGTACAACCAACGCCACGATAAACACAGGGTACCATGCAAGTTTTAGGTTGGCAGCAAAGTTTGGTTACATTTGCAGAAGGAGTGTATCATTAGGCTCCATTAGAATCTTCGCCCACTCCATTATGGGCCTTACACTATCACCAAGGATGTGGGTAGAAATGATTTTGAGCTCAAAACTCCACCCTTCCTTTGTCTGTATCCAGTATTAAATGTGGACCTCCTTAGGCCATATTTTCCACCATTATTGGACACCTCTAAGATCGCTGAACAACTAAAATGAATAGAGCTCAACCCTTACTCCATGGAACAAGCATCCACTGATCATATCGTGGACACACAGGTCAAGGGCACTCATTAGTAGCGGATCCAAATTTATCGGGTTCTCAAGGCAGGGAAACTCCTACACCAAGGAAAGTGGCTCACCTGGGGAAAAATCTAGTAGAAGTTTCCTCACCTGATGGGGGAACTCAACGCAATGGAGGCCATTTCTTCCTAAGGGTGGAGGATTGATCTAGGTGGATATTGGTGTCCACCCACCTATTCCAACTAACTCTTCATGTCCATTTTTGTTCATCATGTCTTTCTGTACTGCTTTATAATTGTGATTTCTACACTCTAGGGATGTATGAATCCTCACACATTCTCCAGGTGGATACGGGTGGCCTCTCATCTAATCCAACTGGCTTATTTTGTATGCTTTCATGTCATCACATCTTGTTGTACTTTCAGGGATGTTTTGGGGCCATAAACGTTGTCTTTTTGGCTCCCCATAGTCATACTGTAGACAAAGTCAGAGTCTGATGTCAGAATGTGTATTTCTCTGAAAGACCTTTCCAACGGACTATCACGTGCCTAAAATGGAGGTCGTATGCAAAATTTATGACCCTAGGAAGTTGAGGTACCAAATTACACCAACTTACCCATAGGGCCCACATGAGGTTTGGCGTTTCACCTTCTAGGGTTAGGTTTTTGGATGTCTAGGGTTTTGGAATTCATGAGTAATATAGAAAGGGCCTATGGAGCCTTATTATATTCCATTTTGCTAAGACAAATGCACGTAGCAGCCACATCTCTTTCAGAGATAACTACCACCATTCGAGCAAGTTTTAGTTATGCAATTTTATAGTTTCAACCTATTCCATTATTTAATAGAAGATATTGTTCATTGGATATTTGTGTTATTCTTCCTATATCTGTGTTTATTTTATTCAGTTTGTTAATCGATTCGTTCTGCTCCTAAATATGGATCAGTCATTCTCAAATCATCCATTGAATCTCTTTGTTGAATTGCAAGTAACAAGCATAAATTCCATGAACTGAATCTCCAATCCATCATTTGGTGGCTTCTTAGATTCACCAATCTAGTGATTCCTTCTGTCATTCATTTCCTAAATATTTGACTTACATTTTCATTTGGTATTTGATCGATTGGTAGTCTATGCAAGTGCATGTTGAGGATTGGTGGCTTCTTTTCCTAGACAACCAGATATGTGAGTTTGGCATTCTATACGTGCAAGCATAACCCTACTTGATTAGGTATGTAGAGGTCAACTACTTATTGAAGTAATACACCAGTGAATTGACTTGGTGTATGCCTCCAAACTTGTTGTTGTGGTCGAATTTTTTCCACCTTCTTTCATTTGAAAATTTTCTACCTTGGCTCTTTCTGCTATTAACAAGGGGTATGCTAGATGAAGATGAAGTTTCGGTGCTTCAAAAATTGCAAGATATTTTTTAAAGAAGGCCCTTGCCTTGGAAGAATCCCACAACCGAATTTGTGCAAAGGTCACTAACTTGCATAATGTTGTTTCACAACTGTAGACTAAGAATCAATGCTTGAGAAGTGAACTGGAGACATCCCATTCCTATATGGAATATGAGGCTACCCTCTTTGAAATCTAGGAAACAATTTGACCTAGAACAAACATTGGAAACCATTTTTCACGATCTAGTGGATGATTTTGGCAATAAAATAGATCTTGTTGATGATATCATGAAGGAGGTGAAAACCCATTTTCATGTAAAAAATGTTTCCTTGAATATAGAAAATGCAGAACTGAAAAATCAATTGAATACTGTAGAAAACATGTTCTAGTCTGTCGTGGATGAGCACTCCAGGAGGGTTACTGTCATGGGGAACACTGTGGAATGTTTTTTCCAAACTCTTGCTGACAAATGTCAAGACAATTATGACATTCTTGAAGACTTGGATGAATAAGTGAAATCTCTTCCTCATCCAAATACTTCCTTGGGTATGGAAACAAACCAGCTAAAGTAAAACAATGCTCAACCGACTCATGAAGTTTCCCACTTACAGGCCTCTGTCGATGAGCTTCTTGAAGAAAATTCTCCTCTTCAAGAAGATAACAATTGATTGTTTGATGAGTATAAAACATTAAGATAATATTATGATTCCATATTGTTGCAACTGACTGTGAAAGATGAGACTATTTAGGGCTTACAAGATTGCAAAAACAACCTTGAAGAAGAAGTTTGATGACTACAAAATGTTGAGAAGACTGCTGAGAAGAATATTGATGGTGTTGAGATACCAGGCTCACCGATTTATTCTCCAACCCCTGATGCTCTTTGTAATAAATATTTTTTTTATTTATGCATTCAGACTAATGATTGTGTTGTTTCTCCTAGCTTTGAAAAACCCACTACAAGTATAGGTTCCTGACTACTCAACAAGATGGGATACACCTGAGGATGACTTGGGAAGAATGGATATTGTTTCGTTTCTCCTATTACGCATGAGATGAAGTCACCAATAATAGGTATTAGATATTATGTTGTTGTTACCTCCTTGCCTACGCCTAGCCTTGCTACAACCAAGAAATTTGTGTTTGTTGTAGGTGGAGTTCAGACTGATTTTTCGGAATAGAAATATATTGTTGAATTTGTTGAATGCTTGTTGTTGTTGATATATCAGGTTGTTCTACTCTTGAGAGTACACCAGACCCTAAGCCTATATTTCTTGATCATCCAACATAGAAATTTGTTCCTTATCATCATCCCCGCCATAGAAATCGACAAAATTACAATCACACCTTTAGATCTTTGTAGAAGAGACATTTAAGATAGAACCGTGGACTAGTACTGACTACCAGGATATACTATGGTTGAATTAATGAGTGGTCATGGGTGCATCTCACCAAATTTTTGAGGAGTTCCTACCATTATGTTTCATCAATTGCACAGTCGTGCGACGCTCCTCTTCATTACTAATTTCTTTGTACTAATTGGCCAAGGCTTGACCTGACTTGATAGTTGACTAATGTTCAACTGGGATATTGGTCCACTGAGACTCAACCATAGATAAAAATTGACTAGAAGTTTTCAACTGAGTTTCGACGAGTTATTGTCTATTGACTGGTATTTTCAACGAAGATATATTGTTGATCCTTGATTCCTCAACTTTGTTTAAGGGGGGGAGTAATTGAAGTTGTTGATATATAAACCCAAATAATGTGATTGGATTTCCTAAGACCAACATAACCATGTTCGATTGTCTTTTTGGGATTTGTACTTCTACTTATTGTACCTGATATAGAGACTATTGGATAAGAAAAGATTGATTATATTGGTGCATTTCCTGTCTAATCACATCATCGAATGGCTTATGTTGTCTTATTGTCTAGTCAACCAACCGTCTGGGACTGTGTTTGGACAACACATTTTTCAACTAGTTTGCAATGGATGATTGCCTTTTTACCTTGATACATGTTTATGGTGATCATACTTCCTTGGGAGTGTTGTTGTATTGTCTTGTGATTGGATTTTGCAGTTAGAAAAAATTCAGGGGGGACAACTGTGTCAATTTGTTTTCCTCCAAGATAAGTTTACAGGGGGGTGTTGGAACATGTGGTTCCATCATACACCTCACCTTTTCGGTTGAGTGGGTCAACCAAATCTTTGGGTCGATGTTTGTTATAACATAAATTGTCACCTTTGAAGAATTCACAAGATTGTTGTCTTAATATCTATCCTTTACATAATATTATTCCCCGTACCTCCTTGAGACCTTCCAAAAAAAAACTTTTTGGAATATGTACGCACCCTTACAGTTATGGAACTTGTGTATATGTAGGCCACTCAAGGGACAGTCATGTACATGCCAGAAAATGATTAAAAATATATTTATGATTAATTACATGTTGAGTTATGAGTTTGGTTAGTTTCCTAACTCCTTTTACGCGTACTCAACCATCTCTAACCAACTAGAGACTTCCTAAAAGGACCATTTTCCCAAGGAGAAATGTAATGAAAAGTAATGATTCTTTGAACACATTAATAAAACCTTTTTTTGGATAACCTCACCAAGTTTTTAAACCCTTATACATCCTTGTTGTTGCTGGTTTGACTTGGAAACCCTTATTTCGAACCCCCTTTTCTGATCACCAATTTTTCTTGTCAATATTTTCCCCTTAAATTATCTTTGGGCCTATGGTAGATCTTAAGTCAATATCATCTTGTATAACATGAGAAAGGGTGGAGGAACCTGGGACCTTTCTCGATAGAGAAACACTGTGAAGGAAAGATATAAAGTTGTAACCACCTTAACTTTTGAATAAATATAGAAGCTCTTTCCTTAGAAATATGTTTTATTTGTCATGTTTTATTTGCAATATTTTCATATATATTTCGTAGAATACCAGTTCATCTAATATTTTGTTGTTATATTTCATTACATAAATAGGTATTTATTAGTATAACTACCTCTCTATATAATATTTCACCTTCAATGTTCTTCCAAGTTGCAGAGAATCTATTGGAAAAGAATGAAGAGACTATGGCGATCAAGAATGACATCAACCGTATGACTCCAGGTGAGTCAATATTTCCCTTCTTCTCCATAGTTTGTTATTTCTTTTGAAATAATTTATTGTCTCATTGGTTTCATGTTCTTTTTTGGGAATTTTTTTTTGTATGGTCATTGATACGATGTAGTATAACCCACTATTGTAGGGGATTTTCCCTGAAATCAACAACTGACTAAACTAATGGTTGACCATGTCCACTTAGAATCATATTTATGTGTTTTATGGACAGGTGAAAATGACTCCACCTGAGCTTATTGGTTTGGTCAATGACTAAAAATTGTTTATAGATAATCCTTGTGATCGATCTATCACATCATCAAGAGATCTTTTTTCTTCTCTCATGGAGTGTGCTCGTGCTTCAGTGTAACTATGTCTTTATACACCATTGTTGATCTCAGATATATTCTCCTCTGTAGTTAATGTCTATCCCAACACTTGGATGTATTTTCACTATCAAGTAAAGCACTCAATTGATTTAACACTTGGTTCTCCTATTCCTAATGGAACGATATATAATAACTGTATTATGGAGAATGAAAAAATCAAATGCCACATCTAAGAGCTAATTTTGAAGGGCCACATTTGACCAAGCTCCTCACCTTGTGGGATCCCAATTGTTCTGGTACAAAAGAAGGATGGGGCATCAACTTTGTGTTGATTAGAGAACTGTGAACAAGATCACAATCAAGAAATATTACCCAATCCCATAGATTGATGATCTTCTATATCATCTCAAGGGAACCAAAATTTTCAGTAAGATTGATTTGATGACAGGCTGCCACTAGGTGTCGATTGAGCACATTGATGCTTCGAAGGCAACCTTCAAGTATAAATAAGGTCTCTTCAAGTGGTTGGTCATGCCTTTCATCTTGAATAATGCCCCAACCACATTCATCTGGATGATGGATGATATATTGTGGAAATTCACAAAATCCTTTGTGGCCGTATATCTTGATGACATCCTCATATTTAGAAAAACTTGGGAGGAACATTTGGGACACATTTAGCAGGTATTGGGAACCCTGTGACAACATAAGGTATATATCAATTTGGAGAAGTGTTCCTTCGACATGCAGAGAATTCAATATTTAGGATACATTGTGGATGAGCAGAGTTTGCATGTGGATCCAACCAAGATCCAAGTCATTTGTGATTGGTTGTCCCTGAAGACACTCACCAAGCTTCACAACTTCTTAGGCCTCTCCAACTGCTACCGTAGGTTTGTATTGGGGTTCTCTCATATCGCTTGGGCCCTAAGACAAGTGATCAAGGGTGGATCTAAGGCCAAGTTTTTTTTGGGGAATAACATGGAACACAACATGAAATAGAAAACATAACATTGTAGATAATTGAAGAGGAACAAAAATTTCGAAGATAAGGATGGTGTCCGAAGACAACATTACAACACTTAAAATAAAGGCACACTGTAATTAGAAAATCACATTACATGTTGCACATCTTGATCTACATGATCTATTGCACAATCTCCATGAAGATGATGGCTCGATGGTTCTTCTTTTAATATCCTCAAGATCTAACCAATTTCCATAGAATCCAGAAGATCTTTTCCACATGTAACCATTGACTATTAGAGTCGACTTAGTAAAATTTGCATTGTCGATCCAGCTCGAAAAGAATGCTTGACCCAACTACCTATGTGTCCAACTCGTAGTCAATTTCTACGTTGGTCGATCCATTTCCTAACTATATTCAACTATTTGTCAATTGTCCGACCAACAATCATGTTGACTACTCAACCGAATGGTGTAGTGTGCTGGTTGATCACCCGACCAACTGTATCTATATGTTAGTCAAACTCTTGACTGACTGAACCCAGGAGATGTATGATGAACCATAAATTATTGATGTTCAAACACCCCCCCATCAACGCACGTCTCTATATATTTAGGAGGTGAAATTACGTCATTATGAAACCCTCCATAATTGAAACTTCCTAAATCCCAAGCATCATGCAAAGATTGATAAATATGGCTTGAACTAAATGTTTTTTGAAGATATCAACAACCTGATCATTTGTTCTACAATATTCAAGAGAGAAAACATTCTCATGAACTAATTGTCTCAAATAGTGAGCATGAAGCTCAACATGCTTCATCTTACTATGCGAAATAGGCTTGTTAACAACCTATATAAAACTCTAGTTATCATAGTAGATTGAAGTCAAGGTATAAACATGAAGGACAAGTTCTCCAAGAAGTTGGTTAATACAGATGGCTCCTTTATTTGCTTAAACAATTCCACAATATTTTGATTTCTTAGTCGACAAAGAGACTACCTTCATTTTCTTGCATGACCACACCAATGGTCTAGTTCTATAGAGAAACAAATTGTCAGAAGTGGACTTCCAATCATCACTTTTTCCTGCCCATTAGGAAACGATGAAGCCAACCAATGGATTTTAAATTTGACAATAATTGATACCAAAATGAGTGGTACCCTTGAGATAGTGGGAAATTTGTTTGAATTCTTTTCAGTGGCTTTCTTTAGGGTTCTGCATAAACCTAGACACCACACTAGAAGAAAAATAAATGCTACCAATGGATTTGAAATTTGACAATAATTGATACCAAAATGAGTGGTACCCTTGAGATAGTGGGAAATTTGTTTGAATTATTTTCAGTGGCTTTCTTTAGGGTCCTGCATAAACCTAGACACCACACTAGAAGAAAAATAAATGCTAGGTCGACTTTGAGTAAGATAGATAAGCCTATCGACCAATTTGATAAAGAGTATCATCGACTGCAAGTGTTTGATAGGTTTTGGTAAGATTTAATCCAGACTAAAAAGGAGTAGCATAACTCTTGCAATCAACCATTTTAAAACATGGCAACATATCCATCAAATATTTATACTAAGAAGTGAAAAATCCATCACATAGTTGTAATACTTGGAGACCCAAAAAGTAGTACAGAGTACCAAGAACTGTCATGTCAAAGGAGTCATTAAGTTATTTCTTTAATCTAAGGATGAGATCATTATTATTTCCAATAATGAGTAATTCATATACATATATAGAAACAATTAATGTGTCTCCATTGGTATGGCATACATACAAGTTGTGTTCAGATTCACAATGTTTGAAACCAAGTCAAAGAAATAAATTGTCGATCTTAGCATACCAAGATTTGGGAGCCTGCTTCAAACCATAAAGTGACTTCTTGATTCGATAAACCAAATTTGAATCTATCACAAAACCAGGTGGTTGTTCCATGAAAATGTTTTAGACAAGTTTCCATGAAGAAGTTCACTCTTCACATCCATCTGATGGATTTTCCATCCAAGGTGAGCACTAAGGGAAATAATTAGTCGAATAAGTTCATCTTTGCGATAGGGGAAAATGTTTTAGTGTATTTTATGCCTTATTTTTGAGAAAATACTGTCACAAATAGACATGTTTTATGTCACTCAACAACTCCTTCAGAGATAAATTTGGTCCTGTAGATCCAGCAACACTTCACAATGTTCTTTCCTTGTGGTCGAGGAACTAAGTCCCAGGTGTGATTCTTTGACAAAGAATCAATTTTTATCTCCATGGACTACTCCCATTCATTTCATCCTTTAACATATGAATAGGTAACAAGATCATAGGTTTCAAGTACACAAGTCATCATGGAAACACTGACATGTTTCTTTTGACTTCAAGTTTGTCATTCGTAGGAGGAATCTCCATCATCAACTCCAATAGCTTCAATTGTCTTGGCATCCCATCTGGGTAGAAAAGAAACTTGTGAAATATGGTTCACTTCAATAGGTTAATTATAAGTGGGAGGGTATTCAGTCGGTGGACTAGTTGAAATAGAAGATGATGGACTAGTCGACTCAGAGGACGATGATCCGGTTGAAACAAGAAGAATGTTCGATTGTCCAATCAAAGGACTAGAGTATGTAATAGGATATCCAGTGTTAGAGAAAACATCAAAGGGATCATCCTGTAGAAATCCATAGGATTAATTCAACAAATTAATTCCAGAATACTTCTCATCAAACCGTACATTTCATATGATAATGATTTGGCATTGATAGGATCAAACAATCAATAAGATTTTGAATCTTCATAGTATCCCATCATGATGGAAGCATGAATATTTTAATCCAACTTCTTTCTGTAATCATCAAGAATGTGAGCATAAGAAACAAATAAAAACACACAGATGTGGCTAATGAAAGGCTTCTTCCCATACCATCGTTCTACTGGAGTCATGGAAGGAACAACTCTAGTCGAGATGTGATTGAGAAGATAATTTGCACAGTACACCGCTTCATCCCAGAAGAGAGGAGGAATATATTTAGCCTGCAAAATACATCTAGACAACGTCTGATTCTTGTGTTCGACAACACCATTTTGCTGAGGTGTGTGATGAACCAACCACTACCAGTCAATACTAGATTGAAGCATGTATTCTTCAAAAGGTTGATTTACATACTCACCACCATTATTTGATCTCAGTAATTTGATGGTTCGAACACATTTCTTTACATCAAATGCACAAAACACCTTGAAATTTTCAAAGAAAAGGTTCTTATTGTTTATAAAGTAAACCCATGTAAATCGAGAGAAATCATCAATGAGATTAAGAGTGTAGCTTGCACCTTCCAGTGAAGGTATATTGATGAAACATACATCACTGTGAACCAATTCTAGAGGTTTTTTTCTCACCACACTTTTCTAGAGTCGAATGGTGTCTGATGATGCTTCCCAAGAACACAACCCTTATAGAGTCCTTTAGGGGGAAACACCTTCATTAAACCAACAACCATGTTCTGAGTTGACAGTGTCTGCAGAATTAAAAAATTCAAATGTTTGAGTCAATCATGTTAAATTCGAGTTCATTCACTGATGTGAGAAACAAGTGCATTTGATTCAGTTTTGGGTCGATTCATGTCATTGTACAAATTTCCCGTTAGGTCGAGAAGCTTGCTGATGAAAATCGACAAGCCTTTCTTCAAATAAAGAACATAGAACCGATCCATACAAAATTCCACAATATTGCCTCTCTGTGTTAGCTGAGAAATAGAAATCATACTAGCACTGATATTTGACACATGATATAATTTTAAAATCTTCCCATGTAGACAAGAAACATGACCTTGACCAACAACATCCAGAGTGAAATCATAAAAAATGTAGATTTTCCTCTCCTTAGCTTCATCCAACCATGTGAAAAAGGAGGAATCCTTAGCCATGTAATGAGTGCATATAGATTCACATACCCATTCATTATGCACAAAATGAGATAACAAGTCTTGATAAGTTTTGACTTAGAAAGTGAAAATATTAGTAGGTTGGTGTACAACGGAAAAGTCTCCTTGAAGGAGTTTCAATTTCTCCTCTAAATTGTCTCACTTCTTTTAGAAAACTTTCTCCAGATGCTCAGACTTTCCATAGTACTGACATGTCTTCTTATTTTGACTTTTTTGTGGTTGTCTATATGGTTTCTGGTCATTGTATGCAGGTTTCTATGTAGATACATCAAACCATACTCTATCCCTAGGATCCATTTTTTTCTTTCCCTTGAGGAAATGGGCCTGGTGTTTTCCACCAATGTTGCTTTCTTCAAGAAATATGTGTTGATAAGTAATCAAAATACCACAAAAATATTCAAAGGTGTAATCCTTACCATCTTCCTTGTGTGCTTTAAATTTGGTGCGGAAAGTCAACACGAAGACGTCGAATGGTGTTCTCAAGTTCATCAGGACCATCTTGATGAGTTATCCATCCCTCTTTTGACAGTTATTTCCACATTCTCCCAATTTCAATTTATTTATTTGACACGTGCCAAGAAGTCGTCCATTATGTCAAAGGATCGAGGATCGAGATAGATCAACTCTTTCTCTAACTACATGAGGCGATTCTCATCGATACGGTCAAACAAAGACTTCAATTTTTTCTAGAATTGATGAGGGTAGTCAATTCCACTGAGGTGAAATTGAATCTCTCACGAAATGTAGGTCATGATGACCCCTACAACCTCATACTTCTTTCCATCAACAATGAAATTTTCCTATTCATTTGTTGGATCTATAATTGGAACCTTTGTACACTACCACATCCCTTTGCTATTCAGTAGGGTTTCCATATCTGATGCCCATATTGCATAATTTGATCCATTCAAAACAATGAGATCAATATTTGAATCCATATTTGTTATCTAGACATAAAAATAGTCTATTTCAATAAGTTGGAATCAACAAACCACCGGCCCAAATTTAGTCACATAGTAGATTCGACTCAACAAGGTTTACAAAAAATAGGTAAAGGTTTTAAACCATCGGTTCTAATACCATGTTTGGGAATAGATCAGAACATGACATGAAATAGATAACAAAACATTGTAGATAATCTAAGAGGAACAAATTTTTTGAAAATAAGGGTGGTGTAAAGACACCATTACAACACTTAAGTAAGGTGCATTGTGATCATAACATCATAATGCATGCTTCACATCTTGATCCACATTTTCTATTTCACAATATCCATGATGATGATGACCCAAGGGGTATACTTTTAATATCCTCAAGATCTAACCAACTTCCACAGAATCTAGAAAATCTTGTCCACATGTAATCATCGACTGTTAGAGTTGACTCCTTCAAATATGCATTGTCAAGTTGACTCGACAAGAATGCTTGAACTGACCTCCTATGCATCCAACTCGTATTCGATTACTAGGTTGGTTGATGCACCACCCGACTATCTTCAACTTATGGTCAACTAACTTGCATTGTGACTTTTCAACCTACTGGTGTAGTGTATTGTCAATCACCCAACCAACTATATCCAGATGTTGGTCGGCCTCTCGATCACCTGAACCTAGGAGATGTGTGATGAACCATCAATGCTTGATGTCCCAATGGTTGTTTTTGGGCTATGTAACAACCAAAAGCATTCAAGGATTTGAACTTATGCCTTTTCTCAACACCATTCCTTATTCTTCCAGACTTGAAACAACCATTTGAGATTGATATAGATGCTTCTTATTATTCTATCATTTCATTCCTCACTCAACATGTGCATTCAATGGCCTATAATAGTGAAACACTATTTGATTTTTTTCACAGATACCCCACCTACGACAAAGATATGTACTTCATTTTGTAGGAATGTCAACAATGGAAGAATTACTTTCTGAGAAAGGAAACAATCATCTACACTGATCACAAGCCTCTTTAGTTCATGCAGACATAAGGAAAGATACAGAATGAATGCCATCAGAAGTGGTCCACATACCTACAACAATTCCACTTGAACATCAAGTACAATAAGGGTAGCACCAACTATGTTGCAGACTTCGTCATTTGGCCCCTAATTTTTGAACTAACCATAGTTCTTAACTCCCATGGGAATGAGACCTCCAAGTGGCCACAACAATGAATCTTAATTTGTTGCTACCTATCAGACATTGAGCACAAGAAAACCAGTTCCAGACTTTCATCTCTAGGAGGGATGACTATGCCATCTGAACCATCTTTGTGTTCCTTCAAGTGAGCGTGTAAATATTATTTGGAAAGATCATTATATTTGGGTGGAAGGACACTTTGGCATGGAAAAAATAGTGGCAATACTGAAAAATTATTTTTATTTGCTGAAGCTTCGACAAGATGTCAACAAGTATATCATATCCTGCATTTCCTATGCCATTTCCAAACCCACCATTAAGAAACAAGGGGCTATACACCCCTCTACCTACTCTTGATAGGCCTTGGGATTCCATCTCCATGGATTACATGTATGTTCTAACTTCAACCATGTATGGTAATGACCGTGCCTTCGTGGTCATTGATTGATTCTCTAAGATGGATATTTTGACACCTTGCAAGAAGAGTAACACAACTGAGGCCACTGCTAAGATATTCTTTGAGCATATTTGGGTTCTGGATCCCATAGACCATTATTTCAAATCAAGAAAATATGTTCATGAGTACTTTCTGTTCCAGTCTATGGTCGATGATGGAAACCAAGCTGATCAAATTGACTGCCTTCCACCCACATACTGATGGAAAAATAGAGGCAATCAACATGATGATTTTTCATATCCTAAGGATGTACAATTCAAAACATTCATGCACATGGGATGAGAGCCTTCCTTATGTTAAACATAGCTACAACAGCTCCCTCCACAACTCTATTCGACACAACCCTTTTCAGGTATGCTTGGGGTTCCAACCATTGGCCCCCATTGACGTAGCTCTACCCATTGTAGCTACATAGGAAGATTCCTCCCATGCTAAACATGAGTCTAATTGAGTAGAAAAAATTGTTGAACAAATCCAACAACAAGTTCATGATAATTTGTAGAAAGCTAATGCCAAGTACAAGCACTTCCACGATCAACATCGGGTACCAAAAAATTTTCAGGTGTGAGATATGGTATGGTTGCATTTGTAGAAAGAGCACCTCACATGACCCCATTGGAAGCTCCACGCATTCTGATACGGTCCTTACACCATCACCAAGGTTATGGATGAGAATGATTTTGAATTAAGTATTCCCCCTTTCCTTGGCTTGCACCTCATATTTAATGTGGAACTTCTTCGACCATATTTTCAACCTCTCCTAGACACTTCATACATGGCTAAGCACTTGGACCCTACATAACTCAATACATAACTCAATCTTGATTGCATTGAGAAGGAGAAAATTGATTGGATCATGGACACTAAGACTAAGGGCACCCTCCAATAGAATATCCAACTCTATCGGGTCGTGAAAGCAAGGAAACTTCTTCACCAGGGAAGGTGGCTCAACAAGAGTCAGATTCTATAGATTTTTTCTCATGTGATGGAGGAATTTGACACAATGGGGACCATTTCTTATTAATGGGGGAGGATTGATCCAGGTGGACATGAGTGGCCACCCACCTGTTCCACTAATTCATAATCGTTCTACATCTGAGCATTTTGTCTTCATTTTTCCAGTTCCCAAACTTCTAGGACCGTTTTGAGGTCCTAAACAATGTATTTTTGGCACGAAAGTTCACAATATGTAGCCAAAGGCATGTACTATGCCATTCAAAATGTGTACTTCTCGGCTAGATCTTTTCGACGGGCTATGGAGTGTCCCAAATGGAGAATGTATGAAAATGTTATTCCCCTAATTTGATTTATCAACTTGTTGACGGGTCCATATGGATTGTCAAGAAGGTAAGGGATAACACCCAATGGCAGGTCCCAATTATACCTACTCTCATTTGGTGTAGCATTCCCGACGAGTATATGGGCCTCATTTTTGCTCAGAATTAAAAGAAGAAAAGGGGAAAAATAATGAACTGTCCCACAAAAGTTCTAAATAATACTAAGGCTAATCTAACTGAGATAAAACTAATCTAATCCTAACTACTTCTAATCTATCCTAGGAGAAAAGATAAAACAATGAATACAATGAAAGGTAATACCATCAGAAACAAAAATGGTTCATGTATTCTAATAATAAATGAAAACAACAATGCTACAGTTACACAAGAAAATAGTTGTATAATACATCCATAGCATCATTTATGTACCCAAAAAGGAACATGTGACAACATAAGAAGACATAACAGAGTGAAAAAATAGTTCATACAACAAAGTCCTATCTACTGAAGTAGAAATAAATGCCCAAAGAATAGTCTCATTTGCATCCACCAAAGACACATATTTCTGAAATGCCTCTTAATATTTATTAACTCGGAATTAATAGTATTATATTCATTAAAAAGGGAAAATGTACCTTATACACCCTACAATTTCTCTTTTATAAGATAAGAGAGAGAGACTCTTCAATTCTAGTGATTGTTCATTTTGTTTTCCTTTCTCTTCTCATCTTACATTTCAAAATTCTTTTAAATTTTCAAAAATGAACATGTGAGCTTTACAAACAGAAGTTGAAGAGTCTTTTGGGTGGCTATTTTCTCCCTAAGGCAATTTACAAAGGATATTAATTAAAAATATTATTAACTCTACTTGCTCTTGTCTTCTATTGTTTTAACATTATACAACCAATTCTTCATTTAAATTCATGCTCCTTATGTGTTCTACAATTTCATACAATTTACACTTTCATTCTACCAACATTTTCTATGTCATCTTGTTATTTTTTCTTATATCTTTCCGTCGAGCTATCTCAGGTTTGATTTCGTTGCCCGAAGCCCTATTTATGGTTGTTTGAAGTCTGCACATTCATTTATGCCCCCCAAATTCATGGTCTTTTTTCCCTGCGATTTATGAGGTTTTATATTTTATTTGGCCTGAAGACCTTTTCCATTGCATTCCTCTGTTTGATATATTTCCAATGAGGTATCACAGTCTCAATTTTGCCACCTACATCCCAAGTTATTCCCATTTGAAAAAGGATGCTCAATAGCCCTCGATCTTTCATGTGGGTGAATATGAGTCATTGATCCTTTACCCGAGTGCCTGAGAAGGTCTCTGCATGGTCGAATTTCCTTAATCTATTTGAAATCTTATGCCTTGAAGTGAAAATATTCACAAGATGTGAACCTTCATCCAAGTCATGAAGAGAGTGTCTTATCCAATTTGGGAATGAAGGTGAAGGCCAAGAAGGCCTCACAAAACCTTAGAAAACACTTAGAAGAATCCCCTAAATGATTAAGTCCTTGATTGATATTGTTATCCTAGAGGATACCACTATTTTTGAATCAGAACAATTTGCAGTGGTTGATTTGGCGTAGAGAACAAATCTAGGTTGTTGGTCAAATGGAAAGGCCATCGGTATGACCAAGCATAAGGTCACGAAATAAATCGTATGAGAGAGGTTTTGAGACAATGATTTCCATCGGATCCATTGGAGAGTGGCCTCAGTGAATTCTGGACCATTGATGTTAGTGATAGGTATTTCAGAGAGTGAGGCCATCAAAGTGTTTGAGGGAAAGGTTGGAAGGGGTTCTGATGACAAGGGAGACCTTGAATCATCGACAACCATTGATTTGGTTAATATGGATGCTCTTGACCATTGGTCGAATGGGAAGGCCATCAGTGTGACCCAGTGTGAGGCTGGACATGGACTCTGATGGAGAAGGTTATGAGTCAACAAAAACCATTGATATGTTGGAGAGGTGCTTGACCAGTGGTGGCCACTATATATGCCAGAGAAGAAGTAGAGTGATGTCAGGGTCACAAGGATGCCATCTCAATAGTTGGTATGTATTGAAGGGTGACACATGTCAAATTGTGATTGCATAGGACTGGAGTAGGATCAGTTTCACATGTAGGTCTTTAGGTGATATCTTTGAATCTTAACCATTGATCTGGCCTAGCAATTAGATCTCAGTCATTCATCGGAGGAGGGTAATAGGGGTAATATAGGACACCTGAAGCAGATATACTCCGAGAACTGAGGACTTCGAGGATGAATGAAGGTTGTTGATCGAGTAGCGGGTGAGATGCAATATCAAATGTTCATCGGAGTGGAATATCAGGGTGATCATGAACTGGGTTAGAAGGGGCTCCGATGATGAAACGGTTTGATGGATTGTTGGATCTATTGGAGGAGGATCCTGTGAGATCTTGACTGTTTTTTGGAGTGGGGTCATTGTCGGAGAATGTAGCTATGATATTTGGAGTAGATTTACTCTGATAGAGAATAACTTCGATGATGAAGAAGAAATATGTCAACACCTGTTGGATAAGCCCTGGTGTCTTTTGATGATGTGTATGGCCATGTCAGTCTATGCGTCAAACCAAGGATGGATCCATGTGTCATATTGTTGATGTGCCATGTGTTAGGGTGGTTTGGAGTGTTGATACAATGATTAGGGTTGATTTCTATGTGCCAAGTGTCACGCCAGGTGGGAGGTCATGGAAATTCCACGTGTCTAAGGTGACAACTAGGGAGGAGAGTGTTAACTACCACACTAAATCAAATCACCTCTAAGATTAGGGCCATTGATCTATGACTTCCAAGAGTTGTTAGATATATTGGAGAGGGTGTCTTCATCGAAGGATGGAATAATCAAGGTGATCAAGTGCTATTGTCACACACCCACTATGAAAACATAGATTTTTTCTTTTTTTTCTTCAAGGGATAGAATCCTCGAATTTCTATGGGTCCTAGCATAGACCATCCCTTCCCTTATCCTCCTCCAAGCGACCAAAACCTGGCCTTAGTGCAAGCGCCTTTCACAACTCATGAGTTGGAGAGTCAAGGCTCTTGAATCCTCTTTCTCCAATTGTCGATACCTGAAATGCGATACGGGCATGGCTCCCTCCTCACTAGCGCCTGCTACATATAACCGTAGGCTAGGCTAAAAACTAGCACTACTCGCATCTTGCAACCTCGTGAGTTGGAGTGTTGAGCCCTATTTCTCCTCCTTTGCGAATCTCTAAGATGCGAAAGGTCAATGATGGGAGCACTACTCGCATCTTGCAACCTCGCAAGTTGGAGTGTTGACCCCTCGTGCTCCTCCTCTGTGAATCCCCAAGACAGGATAAGTCAACAATGGGTTGACTCTTTCCCAGGCGACATGTGTCCACCACCTGTCACCCACTTCCACCTTTCTCTGGGTGCTTGTTGTTATGCCACCTATTAACCATGCAGTCCCCACGTAACGGATGTGACACATGTTCGCGTGAGCCCTTGATGCTTGACACTTCGCGAATTCTGCAGTCAAAAATTAATTCTTTCAACCTTTGAACCCCCGATACGTGATACCACACAGAGGTTATGATCTAACAATTTTCCTGTGGCTTGGATCTAATGACCAAGATCATGTCGCACTCTATCGAATCATGATTTCATGCAATCCTACCCTTGACCACTCCACGTCGCGAGTCAGCGAAATGCTACCCGACTGCCATGCATCTTGTGCCAATGGACGGTTTCAAATACTTTGGGACTTTCAGGACGTTGTTGAGTCCTCTCTCCTACCTATGCAAAGGTTAATATCAACAGTCAATAGATCTCCGACAGATCCTTGGATCTACGGTCCTAGATCCCATCACTACTTGTGAAGGCTTAAAGGGGTGAGGTGTTAACGCTTGGGCTCCTTCTCTAGATCCATCGGTCTTGATAGATATGGGGTATTTTTCGATAGGATTTCGACTGTTCATCTACCAAATGATGGGGTATTATCCTTCGATAATTGGACTCGCTATCATTTATGAGATTGAATCATGAAATTCAACCTCTCGGAGCTTCAAACTCCCATGACTCTGAGACCTTAGAGAGATACTCTTTCTTGCATAAGGTTTCCAGACTCGGATCGCATGAACCTTTAGACGGTTCCTGGGCAATTGTCCCTAATCTTAGTTGAGTCTCTAGGTAAAGGTTCGTTATGGTTCCAAGGTTTATGGGGTAATTCCTGGGGAAGAGTACTCTTGAGGAGCCTTCTCAGAATATTACGAGAATCAAGCAAACAAGGTGATTCTCGATGAAGCAAAATCCTGCCCCAGACTAAATCATTTGTTCAGGAGCCAACTATGGCATATAAGTATACACATGAGTCCATTATTTTCAGTCTAAAACACCAGGCAATCCTTCCACATAGAAATCATTATGGGCATATAAACATGAGCTTGTATTCATGATATTCAATTCAAAATACAAGGCATAAAACACTTATCATATCCGCCAGGCGTGATGCAACTACTGAGAAGGGTGCTCTTTTCCACCCAACCGTAGGCTCAGTGACTCCAAACGGATTTACCACTAGCCACCCCCGAGATAGACCACGATGCGTTAAGATTCAGTCTCCTACTTCCAGCTCAATGGAAGTCAAGGACCAAGGTTAATCTCCTTCTCCTGATACAGAAAAATAATCCAGGATGAAGGTTACTCTCCTTCTCCTATGTTCAAAACTCTCTGTGTTTCTAGCGTTTCTCCAGCTCTCTTCCGCGATCCCTATCACACGCGCTCTCTCTACTGCTTTACCACACTTCCTCTCTTGCCTTTTTCTCTACAAGATTGTGTGTGGAACAAATTTCCCCATCCGTGGCCAAGTCTGAGAGCTTTTATGGATGGGTGGTTCACCCCCATGCCCTCATTAACTCTTGAGGAGCCTTCCCCCCTACCAATATGATGAGAAATCAATTCCAGGGTCAGAGAGTTGCTTTGGTCTTTGAGCAAGTAAAAACTAGTATGGTACTGGCTCACTGGAAGTTAACGCAGCCATTACAGGTCCCTTCCACCACCTCTCATTAGCCATCATGGTCTCTTTTAGCACATCCCCCTCTCGGCAGTCATGCAACACAGATTCATAACATAATTTACATTCATCGACCTTTTATACAAAGGTCCATCAAATCAAACATTCACATCTTTGAGTTTGCCATAGTTCTTGGCCAATATAGTTATTTTTACAGACTGGAGGAAACAGGGTGTTACATCTATGAAGGGATGAATCTACGATGATGAAAGGGTATGAGGGTGTCATCATTAGGGGATGCAGTCAGGAGAAGGGGTACCTCAAGCAAGTAAATACTGATGACAAAGGGGGGGACCCAAGATTTAAATGAGGGCCCCATAGACTAGGTGGTGGGTGCCATGTTAGTGCCACTTGAAGTGGCACAAGTGATAAGGAGCCATGTGGCAATGAAGTGGGAAAGGTGAATGAAGGCTTCGAAACTTTGAGGTGCCATAACTTTTGATTTGGAGCTTGGATTTAAGTATGGTTACAATCCTTGGAAATATCTTCACGAGTGGAATCCAACTACAGTATTTGGTTAGAGAAAATAATATAAGACAGGAAGGGGAAGTCTCAATAGTCCTTGGTCCTAGGTTTCCAAAGAGAGGGAAGGCCAAAAGAGGAACTTGTCAGAGATTAATATAAAGAGGCTTGGAGAAATGTCTATAGGAAAGGTGGATCTAATAGCCTTGGGAGATTCAGACCTCAGGGCATCTGTCATCCAAGGTATATTGCTTCCTGATGAGGGATAACCTGGTAAGCATCAAATATTTGGACAAGGAACAAGGCTTCAGTATCTTCACTACAATGGAGATAAAAATGCAAAGCTAGATGAGGCTTGAGAAAGACAAGGATTATTCCATAATGTTGATCATTGGCTTCAAGTTATAGAAAATATTATGATAGAAAGAGGTCTAGGTAAGAATAATAAGATCAAGGGAATCCCCCCACATGCATATCAAGGTTGGAATAATCATGTGAAGAAAGTTATCCTACTAAATTGCTCCTATAACCATAGAAAAGACGAGATCAATTATGCGATTAAAAGGACCCTTGCCAATACACCATAAGAATTATATTCCACACCTTCAAGAAAATACCATAAATGAGTGTTGGATCTATTGAAATATAATCATGGATAGATGTAGATATTTTTCCTAAAAAAACAACATGTGCTAAGTCTCAAACTCAAGAGATGGATTAGTAATTGTGTGACTAAAGATAAGAGTATGAAACCAAAGAGTGTGATCATATACAAAAGAATAAAGATGAAGATATTAAGTACAACATGCAAGCAAGAGAATGTAGACTTTGAATTAGTCATTCAGAAAAATCATAAATAACAAAATCAGTCATACAATAGAACATCAAATCCTACAACCCCATAGGATCATCCAGCACTTCAGAATCTACAAAAAGTCTAAAGAGAAAGTACCAATTCCATCATACAAATGTCAACAAAATATCATAGTTCAAGAAGCATCATGAAGACATTTGAAGTCATCAATCAATATTAAACCCCCAACTTCCTCAAGGTAGGCAAAGAAATAACATTAGTCTCAAGCAATAGATTATTAGGCAATAAGTTTGAAATTTTAGTAGGCGGCCCCTTTGCTTTCACTTTTAAAGAAAAAGTAAAGGGCGGTTGTTGCAGCTGTTAGCACATGATAAATTTTGGCAAAATTTATGCCCTAGACAAGTTTAGTTTGGTATGCACAGTTTAAAGTTCATTTATGAGAGTTCGAAAAAATATTGGCTTTTATACCCAATTTTCAAATAACCCTCATCAAAGTTTTATTTAAATTTAAATTAATTTTATTTAGGATATAAAATCATTATATATTATTTTTGTTTTATATTTTAAAACAAAATTATATTTTATAAAATAAAACTTTACCTTACCTCATCCACTAAATTCCCACTTCATAATTGTATATGTCAAACCAAAAGTCAAATTTACTTTATGTCCACACCCTACATTCAATGCATTAAAATTCCCAAATTAAAAATACTCAAGATCTGTGAATTAATCACATCAATGGTTATGAGTATGTTTTAGACCCCCCATCCCCTTCGACATTTAACCAAAAGGGGGGTTCCAAAAAGTGGTTTTTATTCTTAGCACGTTTTACTAGTTTTCACCCTCCTGTTAAATCGGACACCCCTCCTTCTAACCCACTTCCTACCTACCCCCCCTCCGAAAACCATTTTCCCTATTACATTTAAAAATGATTGCGAGGAAGGTTAATGGTTCCGTGGATTAATTGAATTTTTTGGAGTTAGAGCTTGGGTTCTTCAAAAGAATGGATATATTTTTGAAATGAATCTACAAGTTAATATATTTTTTAAGCTATAGGTAAAAGTAAATGGAGTTATGAGTGGAAACAAAATTCTACAGAGCCAAAATGTAACGACCCGTGATTATAAATTATAATTAATTGAATAATGTAAACCTAAAAGATTAGCTAAACTATAATTATTTATTAAAATAACCTTAACTAATTATTTATTATTAATTAGTTATTCTTGATTATGATTAATTAAGTATAATTAACTATTTAATCAATATGGTTAATGATTAATTTGATTATTAAATTAATTCATTAATTAATAAAGTATTAAATAAGAATTGGATAATAAAATATAATGTTTAAATTGAGTTACGTATCCCACAAGGGATAATGTATTCAATACATGGATAATATATTTAATGAATGGATAAGGGTAATAAAATGGAGGGATAAGGAATTTAATGCAAGGTGGAGTGTCGGTGAAGGGGGGGGATAAGGATGGAAGGAAGGAGTTGGGGGGGGCATTCTACGGGAGACTATTTTTTTTTGCTATGGGCAGAGAGCCGAGAGGGGCTGTGAGATTGCTGTGCTCAGATTGAGGCACATGATTTGCTGGTTGTGACCTATTTGATCAGGCAGGCACCGAGTTGCTAGAGGATTTGGGCTTGGAGGGCCAGGATATCAGTAGATATCCTAGAGCTAGGTCGTTTTCCTAGTTGGCAGGGTGGACAAGAGGTTTTGGGCAATTATTTTCTGTGTTTGCAACAGGACTGGACTGTGTAGCAGGTAGCAGTAGGAAGGCAACTGACAACGGAAATTAGCATCAGTGTGAAGGTACTCAATTCGAAATTATGTATTACTCATTGATAAATTTTAATTTTACTTGTATAATTATTCTTTTATGAATCTGGTATAAATTGCTGTACATTTGGTAGGATTTGGTAGAATTTTTAGATGTTATTTTAAAACCAGTCATAAATATATAAATAAATATTTCATACATTTACAAAATATTTTTTATGGATGGGAGGTTGAGAAATTCATGTAAATGAGTTTTACGAATAGGAGGCTAATTCAAACAAGAGTTACAAGTGTAAAAATATTTTATAGGTACATATGAATTTGAATTTACAATTGCAAGTGAAAGAAACAACACATGGTTTTGAAAATCCATCCAAATATTTACAAGAGTAAAAAGAAATTTACAGGTAGAATTTACATGGTGAAAGTAAAAGGAAATTTATAGATGTGAAATGAGTTTGCATGGGTAAAGGGGAAAAGTGAAAATACTTTACCAACCAGAAAAAACAACACATGGATTTTTTAAGCCATGGATTTGGAAAATAAGCCATGGATTTGGTAAACAAGATGGTTTATCAAATTATTTAAATGAATATGTTGAAATTCTAAATCATGAAATTCATTTAAGGATTTAATCAATATATTTGGAAATTTTATTATTAATTTTCCAAATATTTTGTGACAAAATGAATTATTCAAAGGAAAAAATGACAGAAATAGAGCTCAAAGGGACATGAGGGCAGTTAACTGATTTTTTGAAGACAATTTCAACCTTTTCCATATTTCAAGGGCGTGAAGATCAGTCTAAGACACCTAGTAGCAAATTACTAGTCGACTTCTGGAGAAATTTATGGGAAAACGGGGATGAATTTTTAAAGTCCGAGAGACATTTTCCATTAGCACGGACCTAGGAAAAAAAACCTCTTTCAGTTTTCTCACAAGTGTCATGGAGTGGGATATTCGTTGGGATCTTTTAGCCCTATTTTTTGGGATTCCATATTTTTTGGACTTGTTTTTGTAAAGCAGATCTCGAGTAAATGGAGATGGATTTCAAGAAACTAAGAGAGGCTTTTACTCAGAATGAGGTCATATACAGAAACTGCCTCCATTTTTCACACATATATCAAGGCACAAGAGATACGAGCTCATGATTTTAGCCCTATTTTTCAACAGTCCGGTCCATTTTTTATGGCAGACAGTTCAAAATTTCAGTGTATCTCTTTCTATTTTGAGGCAGGTGGTTGGATTTGACCTCTTAATCTTTGGGGGGTGATATTTTATATATATTCATATAATTTTAATGCAAAGGGGGGACAACTTGTATTGAGAGACTACCATTCATTATAAAGATGTTCACGGAGTTCAAGTGATCTTTTGCATGAATACAAGACATGATGTATCAAGATTCATGTGTCATATCTATGTGGTGAAGTGATTCTTACTGTAATATGTTTTCTTTGTTTTCACATGTGTTTCTTTCCTCTATTTTTTAAAAGAAAATTAAGTTCAGTATTTGTTTTAAAACACCCTGTTCTGTCTTAAAGAAATATCAATGTTTTCTTCTGAAGTTTAAATATAGAATCCAGGTAACAATGCTCTATATTTAAAGTGAATCCTATTCTGTTCTTCTTTCTCCATCTCATAAACTACAAGGATCCAGTAGTATGCCTACCTTTCCCTGTTGCATATAAGCTTGATTATTTCTACATTTGATCATCTTAAGCTCTTTTGAATCCATTTTCCCAATGTCTTATCTCTCGTGTTTCAACCTAATTAAATTTTAAAATACAAAAGTTGAACCATAATATCTAGCCTAATATTATTCAAAAGAACATAGCTAAATCATATAGAGAGATCCCTCTCTGAAGCTTGCAGAGATAGATCCCAACTTCCAAAGTAGTTTTGTGGTTACCTTTGGGTTTCCTTCACAACCCTGGGAAATTACAGAGTGATAACATAGTGGCGACCATACTAGGTACCAAAATTTTATCTTCCTCATGAAATATTATCAAGTTCCATTTCTGATTACTGATGGTGGATAGTGATCAAACATAAGAAGGCTGAATTTTTCACCTGGCGACTCCATGTTCAAAGTATCCGGAATTTCAAAGTTTTTTTTAAGGTGACTCCACTGTCAAAGAATCTGAATTTCAGGGCACTTATGGTAATTTCACTACACATTGATCATATTTCTTGCTAAACAAGATGATAGGGTATGTGTCAAATCCTATATCTTGTGAAGTTGTAAAATAATTCAGGGATAAGTTAACATATTTTCAAATTGATGAAGTTATTTTAACAATCGTGTTTCATTGTTTGAAATCGAGAAAATTTTCTCCTGAAATTAAAATTTTTGTTCTTGAGTTAGTTGCTAAAATATTTGAGAAGGATATTGAACTCTTGGATATTCAGATTCAGTCCCATAGTTTCCAAGATCCTGAACATTTTTTTTGAAAATCTTCCTTCACCAAAATAAGAGGAGATTGTATTTCCTTTTGATTTTCAGATTGATGAAATTTCTGTTTGTAAACATAAGAATGAAAATAAATAGTTGAAATCATGGTCTAATATTGAGGATACAACTGGAAAACTCATCCATGTCAAACTGGTTAGTGAGTACCTAGAAGATAAACCAATAGATCATGTATTTGTTGATCCTGTAGAAAACTATATGGAGGTTCTTTTGAACTTAATTGTTCAATCATGTTTTTATTTTAAGTACTCAATCCATCATCAGTTTCCATTACATATTCCATCTTTTATTTTGATGACAAGCAGTCAATCAGTCCACTCATTTCAACAACTACTTGACTAGCTTCATTGGAATTTTTCTATCATTTGACTCAACAATTTCTCAACAGTGTAGGGTATGTAGGTGTGCAAATATGCTCAGTACCATGAGCATCTTTTTCAAGCATTATTTTCAGGTTTAGTTTTAGATTCCAGTACAACTTTAGTTGAGTGTATAGTTTAGATTTTAGTTTGCACAATGGTTTTGATTTTAGTCTGAAAGTTTCCAGTCACAAAAGTTTCAGAACAAGTCACAAGTTGCAGACTGAGGAATGTGATGAGTACTAAATAATCAAGGCAATGGTCTACAAATTCAGAGATCCACGGTTCTTTGTTTCCCCACAAGAGGGTCAACATCCCCAGTTGGAGCCAATGTTAGCACATGATAAATTTTGGAAACAATTATGCCCTGGAAAGGTTTAGTTTGGTATGTAGAGTTTAAAGCTTGTTTATGAGAGTTCGAAAAAATATTGGCTTTTATACCCAATTTTCAAATAACCCTCATTAAAGTTTTATTCAAATTAAAATTAATTTTATTTAGGATATAAATCATTATATATTATTTTGGTTTTATATTTTAAAACAAAATTATATTTTATAAAATAAAACTTTACCTTACCTCATCCATTAAATTCCCACTTCATAATTGTATACATCAAAACAAAATTCAAATTTACTTTATGTCCCCACCCCACATTCAATGCATTAAAATTCCCAAATAAAAAATCCTTGAGATCTGTGAATTAATCACATAAATGGTTATGAGTATGTTTCGTATCCCCCATCCGCTCCGACATTTAACCAAGAGGGGGGTTCCAAAAATTGGTTTTCACTCTTACCATGTTTTACCAGTTTTCACCCTCCTTTTAAATTGGACCCCCTCCTCCTAACCCACTTCCTACCT
>ML793139.1:612875-624695 GCA_009831015.1 Picea engelmannii
AAAGCCGACATAAATAAAATAACATTACTAATCTAATATGCCCCAATTAAGGGTTAATGAGCAAGCCGACATAAATAAAATAACATTACTAATCTAATATGCCACAATTAAGGGTTAATGAGCCAATATTAGGGCTTAACATACATGGCCCATACTTCAGATCTGATATTTAAAGATAAGCTCAAAAAGACTACATATGATTTTCCAATATTCATGGGTACCACAATGATGCCAAAATTCTATAAGATATAACCCAATATTTCTAGTACTCGTAGTCTAACACACATTTTTCATAGAACCAAATAGTGAGGTAAAATATTTTATTGGTTGCACACTTCATATAGGTTTTGTTTTGACCATGGGTTTTCACTTTTAATAATAAGAAAACATCTACATAAGTGTGTTCATCATCTCTATTTTTCCGTCATTGCTTTCCTGCCAATAAGCGTCCATGGCCCCGATGAAGTTGCCTCGGTACTATGCAAGCATAACTCCGCTATTAGCAGATGTCCATAGGCCCAACGGATTTACTTGCACTTCCCACACTATAAATAATTCTTTTAACTTCCTATTTATTTCAAAATATGATAACCCTTTTAGATTTGTATATAGATATGCATATGCACATAGGGTGTGAAGGAAGCAGGGTGATATAAGAGTTTCTTTGATTTGATGAGTATATGTTTTGAATTTTAGTTTAACCCACCAGTATCCCAAAAAACCATCATAGTATGGGCCATTTATTAATATGAAGTGAATGGATATCAAAGAAAAAGATAGATGGACACTTTTCTATACTTATGGATTATCATGGTATGCTCAATAGGCACTTGTGTTCCACCACAACTATCAATCCATACTTACAACTAAGAACTTTATGAATGCGCATTCAGATGGAGCATCCCATGCATCTTATGAATTGTAAAATAAATTCTTCAATATGTGACCAGAATTGGACCAACCCCTCACCGAAATTTTAAAGAGTAATCCTCAAGGCAGACTGAGAGTCAATTTAGCTTAGGGAAATATCAACATTCCACTTAAAAGGTGGAAGTACTCTATAAAAGCAGAAATCAAGACTGAAATCGGAAGTCAATTCATAAAAAATAATACTAAACTAAGAGAAGTCTAAATCTAAAATGCCAATCATCGAAACGATGAAAACTGGCTAAAAAATCAGAATAGAACCCATCAGTAAGCAACAAATCTGGTGTAGAAAAAGTGAAAGTGTTTTCAGTGAACACTATAATGTAAGTCAAGGGAAATGATCGGTCAAGAAATTTTAACCATTCAACATCAAACCCGATGAAAATATTCCCATTTTTTCTGATCTGAGATGAAGGAAAAACTAGATTACAAGAATTGTTGATCTAGTGGAAAAGATTTGCAATACAATTCTCCAATACAATTTTTTATTTATTTAGTGCAACAAAAAAATCTCCTGAGAATCTAGAAAAATGGGTTAATGGATACATTTAGTCAATTTTTTTTTCCAAGAATGACATCACATGAAACATTCCACAAACCAATAAGCTCTCAATATTTCATGACATAAACAATTCCTTTGCAATTTTGAAAACACCAAATTTTCCAATAATAGAAATTATATTTCATATTTCTCACCACAAAGCCATTTTCTCTTTGCTATAAAATATAATCGTTAACCACAGAGATTCAAGTAATTCGATTTGATAAGGAAAAGAGGAAAAATGATAGTTATGGAGGTCATCAAAATAATCATTAAAATGATTCCAAACATCAACTAGATCATAAACCAGAGTGAGAATACATGAACGAGACAAAATTTCTGATCAGTTGTTGAATTGATGGCAATATTGGTTGATTAAAAATGTTGCAAATGAATCTGAGAAGCCATGTTTAGATCAACACTTCCCTAAATGACCTTCATTAAAGAGAAAATATTCTGAGTTGTTGGTTGCACAAACCATTTCCCCAACCTGCATAATAAAAGAGAATGGTGTTATCATTTCTTAGGTGATTTGGGAAGAAATCCTCCTCTTACATGACTGACTTATTGAAATGAAAATTAACTAAAATGAAAAGTGAAGATCAAAATTAAATTGATCCTAGGAAAAGCATGCTAAGCTATTGTAAACTTAGACTATGTTGGTTTTCATAAACTTATGAAAAATGTCAATGTTGTCATCATGTATTCATCTATTGTTCATTCAATCAAATATCACAACCTTATTCCTGAGAGATAGGCACCAAGTGCTCCCCCTACAATATTCCCTTCAACACGAGGTTTAGTTGTTTGATTGTTGCGAGATTTGGATCTTCTAGACATTCCATCTCATTCATGTAATTAAAATCAATCAAGTTAAATAAACTAGACCAAAATAATACAATTTCATCTATCTTCTAAAGATACCAGTCCACTAGTAAAGCTTAGTCATAAAAATATGATTCAAATATTATCAACATTGCACCCCAAGGTATGTGTTTCCTCTGATTATTAATGACAATGATAATAATGTGAAACATTATATAATCATCTTCAACCCATGCGAGGCAAGAGGAAATCACGATGGAAATAAGAATGATTAAGACACTTTGATAATGTGCAATTAATCTTACGTCACAACCTAGATGGATTCACTTCCCCGACTCAAATGAAATATATAAATAGAAATCGAAATTGAAAGAAGTGATTAAAATCATATTTCTAATAGGTGATAATATTTTCATGATAGGAAAGTTCATGAAACCGATATCCTCAAGTTCCCAATAGTGTTCCAAGTAGAAAAATTATGCATTTCACTTCCTTGAGATTACATGTCGCAGAGAATGTAGAGAAAACAAAATGGAAAAGAAGAGTTTGTAGCTTTTCTTTATACTAGATAGGTTTTCCATTAAAATCAATGACACATACGATCCAGAAAACAAAATCAACAAGTTCATGAGTACAACATATTAAACAAAATATATTCTAAACTAACCCAACAATGCTTATCTTTCCTAATTATTAATAAATTGATTTTTTGGTTTATGGAATGATGAAGAATATGGGGCCCAATAGATTGATGATTTGCATCCCACAATGAATTCACATATTGAAAATTATTACCATGGATGAAATGAAAACAAATGTTGAAAATTTGAAATTTAGTATCTTAGAAGTTGCATGGAGATATTTCGTTGAGGTGTTTACAACTCCCAATGATTTGAATGATTTCAATTTCGAGATAAACAAGAGATCATTAAGCCATGATAAAAATTAGATCAATCACGAATGTAACCATAATGAGTGATCCAAAATCAACAAACCCAAGGGATGAAAATATACTCTTCAAGAAAATACCAAGTCTGAAATTATTATAATTGATAGTGCTAGGCTTGAGTCTTTAGTTGACCAGTGAGATAGGGAGTAAAAGGATTGATTCCCAAGTAATTTTCTAAACAACATATAAACAAAATATTTAAATGACCATGTTGTCCAGAATTGTCAAAACATGCATCTCGACAGTGTGAACGAATGTCTCTTGTTGTGGTGTATGAGAGGAAGCTTGGGTGAAAAAAGTTGCAAGATAAAGATTAAAATCCTTCTTGAAAAACTAATTGAACAGAGCAAAAGACATGTGTTGATAATGCCCAGAAATATAAGTAAAGGTGTTGTAGTAAAATAACTCAAAAGAAATAAAAGTAAGCTAAGCTCATTATGCTAAACAAGTCTATACAGAAAAATCATGTTGGTTGAAAGTAATCAAAGAAAGAGTCAATTAGGAAATACACCATTTGGACAACTCCAAAACCAAGGAAAAATAATATTTTAAATAAATTTCAAGGAGTTGGAGTGGCTTGGATTTCTGATGGGAATATCTTAGTCACTAAAACTTTCAATTTACCATGTGTGGGACAACAAGCCCACAACTCATAAGAATCTCAATTAAGCAAAATTTTCCATTTTAGAATTATGTGGATATGAGTTTGGGACAAATCTGATTGTCTATTTTCATTACAAGAGGGAATGGATAATATCCTTTATAAAATATCCCACTTGTGAGATAACCCAATGCTTGAAGAATGATCTTCATAAAATCAATGCTCTGAAAATTACCCAACATATAGAAATTTTTTGAGGATAAGATAAAGTAAATTTTCCCCATATCAAAATTAAATCGAAAAATACAATCAAAGGAAAATTAGTGTGAAATACTTAGATTTCTTTCCACCTATGTTGATCATTTCATTCATTGTTCAACCAATAGTAAATAAAAAGAGAATGCAAACATAAAACTAATTAAGAACTAGGAAGCAAAGGTAAACTATGCAAAGGAAATAAACTATCCTATTCTACCCTACTCCTATTCTACACTACAACGGATGAAAAATGAACTATGTAAATTCGTAATGCCAATTGTTACAAGAAAAATCTCTCTATGGCTAGGGGTAAACCATATCAGATGGAAATGACTGCATAAATCAACTCTAATCTCAAGTATGCTATATAAACAAATATGATAGAAATAAAATATAAAAGGCCTACCTCATGCAGACATTTGATGAAGTCCACCGTTGAGCACTTAACCCAAAGCAATATACCTGCAACTAGTCCTCAACAACCAAGCAACAGAAGCATATCATGATAATAGATAATGTTATCACATTCAATATCATAATCCATCAATATTCATAACAAATACGCCCATGGAATAACAATTCAAATATTCACAAGATATCAATTGGACGAGAAAAGAATATTTCTATTAAGATATAATCAACAAAAGTGAATGAGTTACAAACTTCTATTTCGGCATGGCTCAAAACTGAGAAACTAAGTTCCTTCCATCTAGGTCTCCACCACTTCACTCCTCCACCAAAGGCAAGCTCATATAAGAGAGACAATGAGGTTCTCATTCAATAAGGGAAGAGCGTGGGGACTAAACAATTTGTTCAGAATTAAAGGAAAAAAGGATGCAGACTCAATGTGAAGTGAATAATTTCTCCAGAGTAACTTTTCTCTCAAAGTTGAATTCTTTCTCCTATTTTTCATAGCTCAAATTTGGCCCATTTATATCCTTCAAGTGGAACTAAAGGTCAAAGTCGAAATGTTTCCAGTATATGTAAGGCCAAGGATCATTGATCTCGTGATATGACATGGAAACCCGACACCATTTTTTAATTTTGGGCACATTTCTGATGTACATGGGATGTAGTGGTGAAACATGTGTATACACATGTTGTAATATAGGAAGGGTGTGTATATGTGGAAAAATATTGTTTTTAGTTCTGGGATTTGCAAAAAGGGACTTCAATTCTACATAGGGAAATGTAAAAAGGCCCTCTGTGCAAGATTGGATAGGGTGAGGAAAATATTTCTATAACAGATGCCCCCTAATGTGTGAGGTTAGAGGAGTATCTGCGATGGCTGAAATACATTATAAAACCCAGAAGTGGAGTAATGGGGAGCCAGCTAGAAGAACTAGTTTCTCATTACAATCTGTACTGACTTTTCATACATGGCTTCCAATTTGAATTACACTGTAGATCCATGTGAAAATATACCAAAAAAATGTCCATGGTCATGAATAGGAAAATACAAATGTGGTTACATGCCAAAGGTTGTCATAGTCACGAACAAGGCCCAGTAAAACCAATCTCAAAATCAATCTGAAGATTTTTGTATACAATGGAGTACAATTTGATCTCACATGATCACTGAAGTCACACAGGTACTCGTCCAATGAAAAGGTAGCAACAACTCAGGAAAGCTGTGACTATAAAATGATGTCTTCAAGTCTTCTACACAATCCACCAAAGGTGCATGTCTACATCATGTGAAGAAAGGCATTGAGGTCGAATACAATGAGACTTCGTTTGATTATCGATCATTGAGATATACCACTAACAAACATGAGACAACCTAACGATGATGAAAGTAGGTATCAAGGCACCGAGTACATTCTTACAAGTGTGAATAAAGAAGTCGGGGTTGAACACTTGAAGAATCCATTGATCAGGAGACATTGATGCATTCCCAATTGGCGATGGTGAGAGAACCTGCCACTAATGACTGCAGGCCTCTAGGTACTAATAGGACTCTAGGTATCGTTTCCAGAATAGATGAGCTTAATTCGATGGAAGGAGACCCACTAAAAGGAGAGAATTAAGGCATCTCTCATCATTCAACATGAGGTACAAAGCAGGAGCTTGATGATTTGGAGGAAATCAGATGAAGAACATGTTCACGAACCAACGACCGTGTGCATCTTTCACGTGTCCCAGGTGCAAGTTGTTGAAGGAAAATATCCCTGTGGACAGGTAGATCTCCTCAAAGAGCTAGACTCTTAACTGTAAGACAGAAAGTGCTTATCATGGTCACTGAATTACTTTTATATCTAGGTGGACTAGTGTGTAAGAAGGAAAGAGAAAAGAAGTACCTTTTACCAGTGTTTGTCCTTGCACGCTCCGAGTTGAGCTCCAATCTTTCGCTCCTCGATGGATCCTGTAGACAAACAAAGTACGACCACTTCCTACTCTATCAATATTAGTTCGAAATAGATCTATCTACTAAAGAGACAAATTCATGTGAGATTGAACATGAATCAGAAAGAAACAGGCCAAGCAAATTATATTAATGAGGACAAAACATTGCTTACAGCCATAGATGGATTGCAGTAGTTTCGTCAAGTCCTCCTTGTCTAAACCTTGCTCACAAGATCCACGATCTGAATGATGGTAGCTTCACCAATTGCTCCGTATGAGATCATAAGTCTCTTGCTTCCAAAATATCTCTGTTCCAGCACCACTTATAAGATCATAAGTTTGGTGTGATTCTCCCTTTCTAGTCCCCTTTTCACCATTAGAAAGATCGCTTATATAGCCTTGGAGAGGCTCAACAACTTGAGATATCCTTGGGGAAGGTGAGGATTTTCCTCCTTCAGTTGAGGATCTGCCCTAAGATCATGGCTGGACTAGGGATTCGAGCTCAACTGCCTCCTAAGAATGAAAAGATCCTTCCCCCATTCATCTCAACAACTCAACTGTTGCCTAAAATAGGTAGCGCTCCCTCAAAAGGGCACTCAGAGTGTTATAGCACTCCCTAGTAGGCTTTAGGGGAGTGCCAACGCTCCTAAAGAAACCAGCGCTCCCTTAGAAGGGCCAAAATAGCTTTGTAACACTCCCAAATAGTGTAAGGGGGAGCGCCAGTGCTCCCAGAAGAGGTATAGGGGAGCGTTCCCCTCCAAAAACTCAGTTTTTAAGGTGCTTTCAGATGGAAAAAGGTTTGTAAGCCTGCTGACTCATTTCTCCTCTTCCAAATCAAATGTTTGAGGTGTTTCAAGTGTCCTCCTCATGTCATTATAGGCATGACATAGGCATTATAACATTATGCTTTGCTTGACACTTGCGACACTTGTGAGCAAAATGCGACACTTGTGACACTTGTAATGACGACACTTGCGACACTATCGAAGTGAGTAATTTTGACATGTAACAGATTGCCCCCCAAAGTATGAAGTTAGAATACAGGAACTGATAACTGAAATGCTTTGTAGACTTTCAAGCAAGGGTATAGACATAGAGAACCTGACAGAAGCTACACACAAACATCCAACAAATATTATGACATGTTTCAAACCCAAGGCAGACATACCTATGCTTGGGTGATCAAGACTTGCAAGATATGGCCGCCATAAAATACACTGCAGATCCATAATTGTATTGATAAAAAGGTATAACCACTAAAAATACACTGTGGATATATACTCTAATGACATGAACTGATGATAGCCACGAAGAATACACAGTGGATCTACGAGATGACAAGACATAGCCACGACCAATACAAAGTGGATCTATGTAACAATATATGTGTCATTGTTCAAAAGAAACTCCACCGCAACCTGGGAAAAGTACGTATCAAAGTGATCACTCAACCCAGGGTCTTCTTACCGATCCTGATGTAGTACGAATCTAACCATGTGAATAGATGTCCTGATGTCGAACATGGCATAAACCACTTGATTACCGGTCAATGATGTAAACCGTTAACAAGCACGAGGGAGATCACCATTAATGCCAATGATTCCCAAGGTATTCTAGTACATTCCAACAAATGTAAATGGATGAGCTGAAGTCGAACATCCATGGAATCATCCGATCATAGGTCAATGATGTAAACCTACTGTTGGATGTGAGGAGGCCTGCCATTGAGGCATGCAGGTCCCAAAGTACTAACTGGTTTCTAAGTCTAGTTCCTGGATAATGTGTTGAAGTTGACAGGAATAGGATCGTTGAAGGAGGGCCTTGATGTATCCCCCATCAATGACATGAAACAGACATAGAGATGTAATTGGTATATCAAATGAACATGGAATGACATGGGTATTGAGACAAGATATTTGGGATGGTTGAATCTTGAGGCGGATACTTCCCTTGAACACTGAGGAACAATAGTAGAAACATGACATGGACCAAAACTTGATGATGTAGTGGATGTTGTGACTTACGTCAGGTGACCCAAAGGAGTGAAAGAAAATCAAAGGATTGGCTCAGTGCAGAGGTTCAGTGGATTATAATGCGTGCAAAGACAAAGTGCCTTGATCAAGGGCGACTCTAAGAATTACTTGGTAATGTTCTCAAGAGACTGCTTGGCTTGCTTCTTTCAAATTTTCCCCCATCTAGATAGACGAGTACCTCTTTTTGATTTAACAAGCTCGAGGAGAATAACACATGCTTGATATAACTCACCTTCGCTAAGTTCCTCTTCATTTGTTTAACGAACAGGAAGAAGTAAGGGTTCGGTCCCTGTTGGCAGCCATTTCACATTTTTATCCTATCCTTATAAGATGCCTACCCAAGTGTTTTGGAACCCTTGATTTTCATCGCAATCTTTGGAATAAAACAACACTATTATTTTGCACATCTACACACCTGCCTTTTGTCCTCGTTTTCACGACTGCAAGCGTGAAAAATTTGATTTCGAAGTCACGTCAATGGCATTAAAGTCATCACTAGATTATTATGGTTACTCTTGTCTATGTGTTCATTGCATTTCCAATTCAATTATGGTCACACAGTTGGAAAGACGCCAAAACCTTTACTCATTTGGCATTTTTTGTTGTTAATATGACTTCATTTTTATAAGACTGTGATGATATTTTAATGGTTGTGATTAAATCGTTGATTTAATGATGGTTTGATGTTCTTTGATCAAATTCCTTGGCGCATTCGTTTCATGAAAACACATTGACATTGTGGTTAGAACCTTGGTGCAATCATTTCATACAACACATACTTGTTATGATCGAACCCTTGGTGCTGACTTCGAAACATTGTTTTGATTTTAAAACCATGCAAACACTATTGCTTGTGCAAATCTTTGGGTTGACTCACCATTGTTTTCGATAATTGTTTGAATGGCATTTATTTTAACACATTGCAATAATGATTTGAATCACCATATGCGCCGTTGGTTGTACATTTGGATATGACTGTTTTGAATGGGTTGATTTTGTTCCACCACCCCCGCACACTTAGACATTAATGCCCACCTTCTATCCCAAGTTATCTCTGTTGGTTTTCAGGGAAGCCTGTGAGCTATTCGATCTTGTGAATACCCTATCCAAACCCTTTCCCGTTCAACTGGCTCACTGTGTGCTCTCGTCTATGGCACCTGTGGTGTGCATAGAGCCTAATGGCATCCAAACACTCTTGTTATTCGACAATGCTCGTAAGGATTTGGAAAATAGTGGCTGTCTGGTGTTTATTCAAAGATTTGAGGGTTTTAACCTTTCGGTTTCCCAACAGTTCACCCTCACCTTCGATGGATGTAGGGCTAAGGTCGGAGACATACAACTCGAGCTGAATGAGGAATTCCTAAGCTCAGCTACAAGACTACCAGCTACAGGGAAAAGGTGGTTTAAAAATTCCAAAGTAGACGAGGTGTTGTGGCCGCTCCTATTCACATCAAGGAATATAGTTAGTTGTTATAGAGGTATGTCTGTCGCTACCCTCAAACCTAGGTGGCACGATATTTTGGCAATTGTTAAGCAGTTTGTAACCTGCGAAGGTCATTATGGCTTGGTTTTTCTGTATCATCTTCTGTTATTGATGAATTTTATAGACTACCCTTTGAATATGCCACATTATCTCTTACGTAGTCTTTACAATATGGCCAAATGATTTAAGCGTGAGAAGGCTGATAGAATCCTTTTTCATCAATGCTTGATCAAACTCATTGTCGTCCACCATTTGAGCCTTAGTGGTGACTGTTGGCAAGCCTTCCTATCAAGGAATGGCTTTGCCACTCTCAATTCTGTCCAAGTGGACAAGGTTGTGGTTACTAAAACTCTGGTTGGACCAGCTGTGCCACTTCATATCCTTCTAGCCCCTGTCAAACCCTCAAATTGCCCCAACATGGACCTACCCGATACTGTGGCCGACCCATTTGCTAAAGACAATACTAAGGCCGTCAAAAGCCCTGTGAGGAAGAAAGGCAAAGGTGATACTGGTGTCAATAGTAAGGGAAAAAATAACACACGATGGATATCTAGATGTGCTAGGAACAAACCCAAGCAAAACGTTGACCAGAAGCCAATAGTGCTGAGCGAGGACTCGGACTCCGAAATTGAATGTTTATTGACTGAGGAATACCCCTATTATCATGGCCTATGCTCTATGGAACCCTATGACTATGTTTCCAACTTACCTCCGTGCCTCAAGAACGATCCTAAATTCTCGAGAATTAAGCTTCACAATGACACCCCTGGTAACTTGAAAGAACCCTCGCATGTGATGCCAAGGCCCAATCAATCACCATGTACCCAATGAAATTTCTGGCTTCAACGTTATTACATCGATGTTCCCCTGTTGCAATCTAAGATTAAATATTTAGAGGAATGAGTTACAGTTCTGTCAAAGGAGAACGACAGGCTACAATCCAATGAGAAGAAACAAAAAACCACCAGTTCAATTGTCTTCAGAAATGTCAAGGCAACAACGGCCTTTGTCAATTCAAAGTTATCATGATTGAATCATTTTCTTATTACCCAGGTATGTATTTCAACATCGATTTTGTTTTATGAGTTGGTTTGAATTAATATAACTGATTGAGTTTGCTTTCAATTAGTTCTATTCATTTAATAGATTCAAAATGATTATGTTATTTTCGAATTACCAAAAATGATTTCGTTATGAATCATGTACAGAAGATTTGTTTGATAAACTCGGGCATAGCTATGATTTGGTTAATGCGATTTTATTGTTCTCAGATTAGTATAAACAATTGATTTGTTTTTTATTCTGTTTGGTTTTCTTTTGAAACAATTCTGTACGTTTGAATTAGGGTAGTCGATTGGGTTTGCTTTCGTTTAGTTCTTTTCGAACAGATTCAAGAAACGATTATGTTTTGTTTTTATTTTCGTTTTGGAATATGATTGCATTCGACCTGTACAAAAGATTTGTTTGCTAAAATCGTCTAGCTATGTTTTGATTGGTACGATTTTGCATTAGCATATTGTTGGCAGCCAATTCAATTTTTTCAATTTCCCTAAAAGCTGCCTACACCTATGTCTCTTGAACTCCAAATTTTTGTCGCATTTTGCAAATAGACGATATTTTCATTTCAAGCGACATTTGCAATTTGATTTCGATTTAGTTTTCACGACTAAAAGCGTGAAAACTCCTCCATCGTTATTCAGACGATCATGATCTGCTTATTTGATATCCTGATTGGTACTTACCTTTTGTCTACTATTAAATGGCTGGAATGACTTTCAAACTATGACCATTCACTTTGATTGCGCAACTTGATTTCTTTGGTAAGGCATCGAACATATTAAGTTATGGGTTATATTC
>ML793140.1:45333-62271 GCA_009831015.1 Picea engelmannii
CACTCAGCTATCATATCTACTACTTAAGTATCTATTTATAGATTACAAAATGGTCCTAAACGTGGGTAAAACCACGGGCCGAAATCCCTTTCTCTTTACATCAACCCAAAACCCTAAAAGGGACCAAAAATAGGTCTTTCTTGCTTCACATTGCGCTCCATCTTTGGAAAGCTGTCGCAGTCCCAAAAAAGGTCAAATATGACCAAGTATTCTTCAAAACTTGGTCAAGGGCCAACAGGCCCCCAACACTCACCTGTGACTCGTCCTGAGTCACTCAGGTATAATCAATTCTGTCTCAAATGAATCGAGCTTGGCTCGAGCTGCATCAACCTGCTGCAGTGCGACAGTTTCTTGCTTAGTAAATTCTTAGATCACTGTGTCATTGAGAGGTCCTTCAAGGCATTTTTCTGCAGTGATGAAAACCTGTTCGAGTTCAGCTTCCTGGCTTTCCAGTTTAGCGAACAGTTGGAATTCCTTTTCCTAGATTGGTTGAAGTCATTGGGATACTTCCATCACTTTTCTTTGCAGCATATGTACCTATTGTTGGGTTGTGCATTGTTCTGCGAAACTCTTCATTCTTTCGACTGGGGTAAAAGTCTTTATCTGCACCTATAGCATGTCTGCATGATGCTTAGCTTCTTGGAGTTGTGCCTCCAATGTCTGCAATTTTGGATTCTCTATGAGGGTTTCATAAGTTTGGGCGCTTCTAGCGCTCAGCTTCTTGCATTCCAAAGAAAAAAAAATTAATCGGCCAACTGCGCTTCAAACAGTGGCCTCTCTTAGATATCTTATTTCCTTAGGGGTCTCTGGCACGATGTAGAGCTCCAGATCCATGATGCGTTGTTGGAGTTGTTGGATTACTTCTTCTAGTTGGGTCACCTGTTGTGGGAGACAGTCTTCCATCTTCACCTCTATGAATGTCATAGAGTGCAGTGCTTTGTGAATCCTTTCCTAAACTTCAAGTTGCTCTACTAGAAATTATGCCTTTTCCTCATCCCACTTCGTTTTTAGGGAAATATTTTCATGTTCTACCTCCTTCTATTGTTATAGAAGTGATTTATTTGCTTGCATCAAAGCCTGGGTGGCTTGTGTTGTGTCTTCTTGAGCTTTTCGAAGGCAAGCTTCGACTTGATCAGTGATTTGGTGCAATTGAGTGGGCTCATTGCATGTTTCTGATGTTCCGCTTGTTAAGGGTGTTGTAGAAACTACTTGGCTAGACTGGAGTGCATGTTGCACTTATTTGAGTTCACCTTTGATTCAGTTGAATAGCTCCTCCTAATTTTCTTCTTTCTTTTCTGCGAGCTCGAGTGAAACATCGTTCAGCATGGCAATTAGGAAGTTGAAATCATCTGGGGTAAGGGTATTTTCCAGTGTGGTTTGGGTGGCCTTAGCTTTCTTTCAGGAGGAGGGTTTTGGTGGTGTCATCTTTATTTTCATGGAGGGATCCTCCTCCTCTCTAGGTGGAGTAACTTTGCCTCTATTTTTCTCAACTTCTGTACTGCCTAGCTCATCACCATCACCTCCCTGTGCAGGTGAGATCAAAGTAGTATCTGCAGATGTGTTAGAGACATCTTCAACTTCATCATCCTTCTCAGTCCTGCTTGTCACGGGTGTATCCGGCATACCTTCAGGGCTTTCCTCATCGTACATGTCTGCGAGGTCTGCTACAACAAGGAGGTTTGCTGACCATTCCTTAGTAATCTGCTCCAAGTCATCCTCTGCTAGTTTGTAGTAGGATTGGAGATGATGTTTATGCTCATCACCGCACGTTGTAATATAGGAGAAGTGGCGATCCACGCTAAATTTGATCAAAGGTATAAACCTATGAAGTAAGTTTGGGGTGATTCATGGTGTAGACTTAATTGCATTCTTTAGTTGGTTGAATTAGGTGTGGAAGACATCATTGGACTGCCATTGCTTGTTCATGTTGCTGGAGTACCACAGTGTACATAACTTCATGGCTAGAGGTTTGAAAGGTTTGATCTCTAGAAAAGTGGCTCCCTCTAGCATATCCTAAGCGAAGAAGGTGATGAGTATGAGTAACCAACTAAAGTGGAACCGATACCCTTGGTCTTGCACTCCTTTGCAATCTAGTTCTAACTGGTTTACAAGATACTACACCCAATTCATTTGCAGTCCCTTGGCGTACTTCCCTGCGAGGTCAACTACGAAGCCAGTCACATGTATTGGTCTATTCTTACGAACTAATTTTCCCATGATTAATTGACATGAAAGGCGCACTGTGCCACTCTGGATAGAGGCTACCTTGTAGCCTCGCATACCATTCCCTACATCACCATAAGTTTCCTTTATCCACTGTGCTAGTGCTCGGTCTGAGGTATTTCCTGGGTAAAAGTCCTGTGGGGCATGGCCTTGCATGCTAAGTCCTATGATCTGATTGATCAGAGTCTGATCCAGAGTGATGAGGTGGTCCAACCATAAGTATCCACCGTGGTAGCAAGACAACAGCAACCTGACGCATGCATTGACTTCTTGGTGTCTGCCTAAGTGAGGGATCTTCATTACGTTGAGCAGTGTGGACTGCGTGAGGTTCTGAGTCCAATACTGTGGGACAATCTTAGGATTTATGCCTTTGGTCTTGGTTAATTATTTATGTGGAGATAACATGTTGTAGGTTTTGTGATCTCCAAGGTTAAAATCGTTAAATTGCAGTGTTGCGAGCTTATCCTGGTCAGCTCGTATTGCGCGCACCCCTTTTAGAAGATACGCGGTGATCAAGGTGTACCCAAAGTCCCTGGCTACACTGTTGCGGTTAATCTTACCACTCAAAGGTGGTATGTAAACCAGAAAAATGTGCAGGATCAGCTTGGCATTTGCAATATCGTCTATGTTCTTTGTTCTTGTCTCGTTCTTGGTTCTGGAAGGTCCTGCGTCGCGAGCAGTGGAGGGAGAATCTTGGAATCCTCCTGTCGATGATTATTGCACATCAGTAGACATCCTTCTCTCTGACATGACTCTCTCAACCATTAGGTATATCAAAACTTCTTCAACTATTTTCTCAACCGCGCTGAGCTCGTCTGACATACAAGCTTGGGTCCACTAGCTCAGGTGTGAAAATTAATTCTGAGACTACGATGAACAGTATGGGAACAAGGAAATGATCACAGGGTGAAGTAATCTCAAGGTTCGGGCTCAAATTCTCATTTAGCAAAAATTATTCTCAGTGCGTGGTGTGACGGACTAAGTAGGAAAACTAAGCAACGGTCTACTTGCAATGGATATGGGGCCTTCATTAACTCCATTCTATATGTTCTGGTGTTGTCCAATGGTTTAGTGGGAACCCATAATTACTTTTCGACCTGTTCGGGGTGGAAGTTGAACGGGTATATCGATCCAACGACCATATTGTTGTGCCATGGCGAAGTGCCAGATGTCGTTGTTATGATATTTTGGCGAAGCTCAATTCTTGTGATTTTTCCTTCTGCGAAGTTTCCTCGGAGTCTTCTATAACTTTCTGATTGTGGCCCTCTTCTTACTTAGCTTCCTAGCCTTTTTCCCAATGATCTTAGTCACGGTCATCCTTTTTCCATTCTGAGTCTTATCTTCTCTTGACATAGTCACTTCGCGTTGCTTAGGTTCGTTCTTCAGATCCAAGGGTAATACTCCTTAATCATATATATTAGGTATTTCAGTCTTCTATGGTTCCTCTAACACTCTTCTAGATTCGACATCTAGGTCCCTAGTGTTTAACAACTGAGATCTGTTCTCTTGTTCCTCCATCAAGTAGGCTATCCTTCTAGTCATAAATTCCATGAGTTCTTGCTTCTTTTGTTCTAGGGATTCATGTTCTTCTTTCCTCTGGATCTAGTCTTTTTCAATCCATATCTTTCCTAACAAAGATGGAAATGGGGTGCGGTCCTCAATAAATATAATGACTTCGAAATTTTCCTCTGTCGAAGTTCCATGGGTACTCAGCTATCTGGGTAATTCTGCCACATAGGGTTACCATTTTTCCTTTGAATAATCTGATGGTTCCTAGCGAAGGGACCAGAGCAAGTCTTCCTAGGGTTTCCCAAGTTCTTTCTATCATAATTTTCATCGGTATTCCCTCATCCATAGCACAGTCAATGTCGAAGTCTCCTATTCTTAATTCGATTTTCTCCTTTTCTTTGAAGATCTCTGACAAACTAATATCCTTATGATCATCTAGGGTTTATTTTAGTTTCAATAACATGATCTCTGATTCTTTCTGGGGTTCTTCCATAATTTTAGTCTCTTGATCTCCTTCAGAGTTTGCTTGTTCCATATTAGTTTTTTCAAGTCTAGCAATCGTTCTAGGGCAATCCAATACTTCATGGTCCATAGATTTATAACAGAGGAATCTAGGGCTTCTCCTATGGCATTCCTTAGCAAGATATCCTGGTATTCTGCAACTATAGCATATGGTCAATCCTCTCTTTATTTTAAATGACCCCCAACCTCTTATGTACTATGCATTAGGGTCATGGTAGCTAGCCTACAAAAACATTTTCTAGGATCCTGCATCCATATGTTAGTCCAACAATTCTTTATATGCATAGGTATAACATATCTATCATTATTCTTATCGGATCTATCAAATGTTCTTCCATCTAATGATGCCCTAGTTTTCAGGATAGAACAAAATCTATCCAGCATACCTATATTCATGCTTCAGAAACAAAAAATTTCCACTTATCTTACCTATATAGAGCACTTGAACTATTCTTACCTTTACTAGAGCACAGAGATTTACAGATATTACCTCTTTATATAGATCTGACTTAGAGACTTCCACTTTAACCTTTCTTAGAGAACAAATCGTTTAGATCTTACTTGTTTTATTCAGTATCCACCTCTTTTCTTGTAGGTCTGATCTCTTTCCTTTAGATCTGACCTTTTTTTCTCGGCATAAAGCTTCGTAGGTCAAGTAGACTACTACGCACTAGGGAAACAGATCTACACACAGAGCTTATTTTGCACAAAGATTTTTCTTCTTTAGTTCCCAACAATCATAGTTCCAGTCCTGGCAATGGAACCATTTGTTGGCACAAGGGCAGACCCAAGGTTCAACGCTCAAGAGAGAACCAACAAAACCCTAACTACCGAACCTTTCGGCAACACCTGCAAAGCAGATGAAGTCTCACTTGAGGTAGAGACAGGGGTGGTTGTAGGACTTAGGTGTCTGCAACCTGGTTGGGATACCGATCTATGATTATATCTTTTATAGGGAACTTAGCATAGATCCTTCATCAATATTTAACTCTTATGGTGCTTCGTGGATGGCACAGAGCATCGCAGTGAATACTTAGAATAAATATGATTCAACACTTATCCACAAAAATATATATTAGATTCAACATATCAAGCACTAAGCATCGTATATATCATATCTAACATTCATTCATATATCATCAGCACAAAGCATAACTAGATCTACTTAATCGCAGCAAGAACTTAGCCAAAAAGGATACAACACTTAGATCAAAGCATGGATCACATTACACAAAGTTACTGTGGTTCACCCCCACCCTGGGGCTACATCCAAAAAGTCTTCTTCTTTATAGTATCATAGTCAAGCAGTTACATCATAGAGCTTCAAGGACCATTACTTTGCACAGGACAGAATATCTGTGTAGCTCGCTAGATCCTTCTTCCTTGCACTTCATCACAAAACTACAACAACTTGCACTTAGCCTTCTGATATCCTTACAATCATGCACAGAGAACTTGCAATATACATTCAATCACATAGATCCAGTTACTAGCACTAAGCCTTTAGCTATACATCACATAGAGGTACTATTATTTTCACTCATCTATCATATCTACTACTTAAGTATCTATTTATAGATTACAAAATGGGCATAAACATGGGTAAACCCATGAGACGACATCCCTTTCCCTTTACATCAACCCAAAACCCTAAAAGGGACCAAAAATGGGTCTTTCTTGCTTCGCATTGCGCTCCATCTTTGGAAAGCTCTCACAGTCCCAAAAATGGTCAAATATGATGAAGTATTCTTCAAAACTTGGTCAAGGGCCAATAATGATCTCATAATAATATCCAAAGATCTTGGTCACCCATTTTTGTTGCTCCAGGGAGGAAATGTGTTGTTCCATAAAATACTTGAGGCTTTGATGGTTTGTCTTAATTTGGAAGTGTTCCCCAATAGATAAGGGTGCCACAGATCAACGACATGCATAATAGCCAACATTTCCTTTTCATAGATTGATTTTCCCATATTTCTTTCAGACAGTTGCTTGTTGGTAAAGGCCAAAGTTTGACCCTCTTGCATAAGGATAGCACCAATTCCTTTCCCTGAAGCATCACATTCCAAGACAAAGGTATTTGTGAAATCAGGAAGGGCCAGGACTGGAGTGGTGCACATGGCCATCTTCAAGGTTTGAAAATCTTGAGCAGCAGCTGGAGTCCAAGTGAAAGAGTTTTTTTTTTAAGAGTGCAGTGAGAGGTGTTGCAATCTTTCCATAATTCTTAACAAACATGCGATAATAACTTGTTAAGCCCAGAAATCCATGCAAGCTTTTGAGAGTCTTTGGGTGAGGCCAGTCTTGCATAGCTTCAATATTTTTAGGATCCACTTTGACGTCATCCTTGCCAACTAGATGACCCAAGTACTCAACTTCTGAGGCGCCAAAAGCACATTTAGATTGTTTCAGGAAAATTTGGTGCTAAGAGAGTAGATGGAGAAGTCAATCCACATGGGCAAGATGGTCTGTCCAGGTTTTGCTATAGATGAGGATATCATCAAAGAAAACTAAGACAAAATGATGGAGAAAAGGACTGAAAACATGATTCATGAGGCTTTGGAAGGTGGAGGGGGGATTACATAAGCCAAAGGGCATGACCAAAAAATCATAGTGGCCCTCATGAGTTCTAAAAGTAGTCTTAGGAATATCTACCTCTTTCATACATATCTGGTGGTAGCCAAAATGAAGATCGAGTTTAGTAAAGAACTGGGTGCCACTCAATTCATCCAAGAGGTCATCAATGACAGGGATGGGAAATTTGTCTTTAATGATAAGTTTTTTGAGGGCACAGAAGTCAGGACACATTCTCCAAGAACCTTCTTTCTTCAGGACCATGACCAGGGGAGAAGAATAGGGGCTCGTACTAGGGTGGATAATGCCTACGTTAAGGAGTTCCTGGACCATTTTCTCAATTTCATTTTTTTGGGAAAAGGGGTTACAATACAGACGGATATTGGGAGGAAGGATTCTTGGTACAAGGGAAATGGAATGATCATGAACAACACAGGAAGGAGGGAGTCCCTAGGGAGTGGAAAAGACCACTTGATTTTTAGAAAGGATGGATTGGAGGTCTTGCGGCACCGAGGGTGTCTTTGTTGCTTGTATGGCATGGAGTTGGGAAATAACACTAGAATAACTTTTTTTTAGCATCTTTTCCATGTGATGGGAACTAATTATCTCAGGTGAACTGGCGGTGATGCCTTGGAACTTATATTGTTGGCCCTCCTGGTTGAATTTCATGGTTAATTCCTTAAAATCCATGAGAATGGGACCCAAAGTCCTTATCCATTCTGCACCCAACATAATTTCACAACAGCCTATGTCAATAGAAAACATATGAGATTTGAGGTGGTAGTCACCAATTTGGAGATTCACATTTTCACAATGCCCTCCACATTTCATGGAGCTACCATTGGAAATCATGATTTGGAAATTATTGACAGCATGGACGTAGCAATAAGTTTCTTGGGCAATGTGGCAATGAATAAAATTATGGGTGCTTCCACTATCAACCAAAATGATGACCTTCCTATGCTTGATGTAACCAATGAGATTGAGGGTTTGGGGAGCAAATAAACCAGTGAGAGAATTTAGGGAGATGATCGGTTCTACTTCAACAGGATCTAAGGGAGGGGTTATGTCAGTGGTTTCAGGTGACTCAGACACAAGGGGAGTTTCAAAATCCTCTTCCCAAATATCCTCTGAGATGGCCATAAAAATCTTTTGTTCCTTACACTTGTGTCCCGGTAAATATTTTTCATCACAATTATAACAAAGGCCTTTGAGTTGGCATTTATCCATTTCAACCCTGGTCAATTTTTGGATCTTTAGTGGAGCGGAGGGAGTAGTGGGATTTATTGGTTTAGTGAAAGGGATAAAGGAGGGTTTCCAGTTTTGAGAATATACAACCTGTTTTGATTCTTTATTTCTTTTAGTATCCTCCACCCAACTCTGAGGACAAGCCATGAGGACATGGGCCTGAATCTCATCCTTGAGGCCACTGATAAGACACTCTCAAAAAAAGGCATCAAACGTGTCCTCTGTCTGAAAAGACAGGTGCTCAAAAGCAGTTATAAAGTCTTCCACTGTTCCTAATTGTTTCAACTTTTTCAAACGGCCCAAATGGTTGGTGTCAGTTTCAAAGTGTTCATAATTATCTGCCACAAATTGTGTCCAAGCAATATACCCTTGACGGGAAGTTTTTCTCCATTGCCAACATTATTGATCTAGATGGAGAACACCATACCAGAGTTTGGCCAATTCATATGTAATGATGTATAAAGAGAAATAATGTTCCATTTGGGTTACCCAACCAGTGGGATCTGAGCCATCAAATTTGGTCACATCCACTCACGTAAGGTGTAGGTCACGTTGAAAGTGATGGTGCTAAAAGTTAGAGGAGTGTTCAGCTTTAGTATCTGAAGGTGGGTTAGATAAAGGGTTATCTGTAGGGATATGCATCTTGGTGCAGAGCATCGAAACGACAGATTTAAGATGGGTGGTCAAGTTTTGTTTGATTTCCTCCATTGAGGATTGCATGGATGTATTGAGGGTGGCAACATTGGCACTGATTTGTTTCACTTCTTGTTGGATCTTGATGAAATTAGATTGCAAGGTATTGAAGCAAGCCTCTAGGTCTTGGCTACGGGTATGGGCCATGATGATGAGGAAATCGAAATGGGGCAAGTGGGGTCAAAAAAAATTCTGAAAAATGATATGTGTGAATGTGATAAGGGCGAAGAGATGAATCCAATGGAATAGGTATCAAATAATGGTGCAAAATTTCCAGACTTGTTTTTTTTTTTACACTTGCAGAGTTATACTCTGGTCTGAAGAATACTACAGTAATGAAATGCCCAAATGCTTAACTAGGAAGAAATGTTTAGTTATTTGGAAACCTAAACACAGTTGCATGGCAAGAGATCTTGTCTATTTTAATGTGTTAATGTTTTTGTCCCCAAGGGTTAGGTATTCAAGGTTCTACAGACAAGGGTTTTCTCTGTGCTATAGCTATCTGATATATGTGCAGGGTCTAACAGTAGTACTCAGACCAATATATTAGGGCACTAACTAAGGAGGATAAACAGTACCCTTAGCTGTACTACCCAACTACCCAGGTACTAGAGAGTATCTTCTTGAGTGTTGTTCTCGGTGGCTCTATAGAAGTGAGACGGTCGATCGGTTTATCAAAATAGGGCTTCATTTAATATAGGTCGATCCGTACACAGGTGTTGTCTAATGCGCTACCACTCGAAGGGGTTGCCAACAGGGGTTACAAGGGTGGCCAACATATGTGTGTTTAAGTACCACTTGTATTTCCTGCCTGTATGAATCTCTCAACCGTGGGTTTATGTGCATAACGATAGATCTTTGTGTCTTAAAGATGTCGGAATACATCTCTACCCTGAAAAAAAATTAACCCACACTTTCTGCCAAGGAAATTTCTCTGATACCAATTGTAATATACCAGATATAAAAAGTATGTAGAACATAAATAAAATGCTAGAAATGGCAGAATAACAGTAATATAACCAGAACAATTACCACAATAGCACTGAAATGATATAAGAATAACAACAGAAATAGCACTTTGATTCTGGAAGCAATGTTCACGGGCCTCTTCGAGGGGGAAACCTCCAGTTGAGCAGAGCTCTATTACAATAATATCCAAGCTAGGGTTATCATACCCTTGACTCATATTTATACTAAATACGTCTATCAAAAGAAGCATCTAGAGGAATATCCTTCTAGAAGCGGAAGCTTATATTAGGTCTTCTTACATTCGACTTATTCTATTTTATTGAAAGGCCTTATTAATATTTACCTTTATTACATCTGAATATTTTGTTCTACCTATGTGTAGGTTAGGACCCTAACATAGCTAGTGTATGGGCTAGAAGCCATTTTCCCCATCCAACTCAGTCTTCATGTGATGAATTTTCTACAAGATGAAGACCCGAAGTCAGATGATATGCACAGGAGATTCAACCAACTAATTGAAGTCTAGCAGGTAAGAGACCAAGTATAGTTGAAGTCTTGGGTTCGTCAGGAGAGAATGAAAGAAATTTTTGACAAGAGGACCAAGGAAATAAGCTTCATGGAAGGAGACTTAGTTTTAAAGTGGGATGCCATAAGAGAAGCTAAGGGGAAACATGGGAAATTCAACAACCTCTAGCTTGGAACTTTCCAGATTATTGCAACAGAAGATAGCAACACATATGAATTGGCACAATTGGATGGAGAGTTGTTTGGGGCTCCCATAAATGGGAGGTTCCTCAAGCAATTCTTGCAGTACTTAATGTTGCAATTTTTTCTACCATGTACATAAATAAATATTCTTCCATTCATGTTTATGTAATTTTCAATTTTACTTCATTCACCATTTGATACGCAAGAAATAGTTAGGGTTCTAATGTTGTAATTTGTTCAACAAGTTTGTTTCACCAATCAGATTAGCTTTTAGGTATGCCAGGGGCCTTTATTTCAAGGAAGACTCCATAGCCCAACAAGAGAAGGCACTCAGTCTACAGTTCTCAGCAAACCATAGCAGTATGTTTTCTTCGTTGGAGCTGATGTTAGTACCAGGTTTAACCTAGTCACTGATATGTGTACCAATCAATATCATGAGGCCAAATAAAAGTGAAATAGATGTCAAAGGCAAGCTTATAAATTTCATGGATCAAGAAAATTCAGTGTGTGCTCGAACACCCTAAAGAAATAACAATAAAATCAAGCCTTAAGGGCCCCAAGGCTAAATTTATAGAGCTTTGGAACTTATCAGTAGATTTAAAGAGCACTAATCATGCTTGAGGAAGACTTAATCCCTTTTAATACATAGGCCATATCATAAGACCAAGGCTTAAATTTTTATCACTGGTTAAGGTGTGGGCTCAATCATCTAATGGTCGCAATCGAGCTTGATCTATAATGGATAATGCATGTTTCATGGGAAAATAACATGGGATTTATCATGCGCTTGGGGTGTGATGGTGGTTTTAAGAGCCACATGTTGAAACATGGGTGGTGTCGTATGACAGGGATAAGGAAAACCAAACTACTCCCATAGGGTCGCAACAATGGTATTCTAGTTTATTAAGGTTGCATGTCTACTTACTCAGTACACATGTGTTCATCCACTCAACGCCACATAGAGCCAATGTAGTGGTCCACCCGAACATCAGGTAAGACAGGGATATCCTAGTGTGCCAACAAGACACTTTTTGAACCCATTAAAGCCATCCACCCATACATAGGGAACCCACTAGGACTCCAATTTCCATATCAAATTCAGCTACATGAAGGCCCATTTCAAAAGACACTTCATCATTTATGTGGACCAATATTCAGTTTCCATGTGTCATGAATCCACATTCATGTTATCCAAATTTCATGTGTTTTCCCTAATTTTCAAAAAAAGCACCAAACCATTGGGAAAATGATGCATGTTTCAAACAAAGGCATGAAGAGGAATATTTGAGGAAGGTGGAGGATTCACTGACAGCGTGCCAAATCAATTGGAAAATATGTGACACATAACAAGGTATTTATCATCACGTTCACAACCTTTCACTGATCATCATATTGTTTCTTGCAACTAACAGAGGATAATAATCATTACCTCAACATGCTCACTCATGGGAGCCCTAGAACTCAACAAATAAAGCCATGTGTGATGAATCACTTCACCCCATCAGCTTCCTTCACTAGGCATGTGTCAAGATCCTATATGAGAAATCCCAAGGATCAAGAAAAAATCCAATTTGTGAATAGTCTAGTATCTGCAAGTAAGTTATTATGATGTCCAGTGTCATGGACAATGACCCACCTACACAATATCTCCCCACTAGGAAGGATTATCAGCCATCTTGGATACACATGTCTATAGAACATGTTCATCATATTGCAAAGGAGGGAATTTCCCTCTCTAGTATCACTAGTTTAACATGGAGAGCATAGGAATATTCAGGAATCTACCATAAGGTGTAGTTGTATCAATTGACCAGCAAGTTGCAAGAGCCTGAAACAAAAGATTCTAAGGGTTATTTAATGGCACTCTTCATTAATGGGTGGTAGGGACCAAGAGGAAGACATTGGACATTTTCTCAACCATACATGGACCCAAATCATTCAATGGTTGAGTAGGCCTCGAGTAGCATGTGAAGATCCAATTGATTCATTCAAAAACAACTCACTCAAAGGCTCAATCTGACAAGTATAACACATCCCTGGCAACATCAGCAGGACAGTTTTTGGCCATTTATTCTCCCTTTTCTACCATTTGAGTTATTGACCCAGGGTTCATGTCTTTTCAGGTTTCCAACAAAGCCTCTAAAACTATCGTCCCTCCTGGTGAACTAGAAGGCAACACAGCACACACAATGCATTGCGCATTCTCACCCAAGATAGATTTAAATGGGTGGTTGTAAGACTCAGGTGTTTACAGCCCAAGATTGAGTATGAGATAGGAGTTCGTTATTCAGGGCCAACTATTATAAATGGTGATTTAAATCTACTATTATTCACGATTATTCATTTTCTTCGCAGTTTATTCCCTTAACACACCACCGTATTCCATAACACTATAATAACTCATTCATTAATCGCAACATTTAACTGCTAAAAGAAAGTAAAGACATACATGTGTTCATCACATTACACATATATTACCTTGGTTCACCCCATCTTAGGCTACATCCACAAAGATTTGTCTCTTGGCTCTTTTATTATGGTAGTTCTACATCTCCAGCGCTGCGTGCTTACAATTCTCCTCAGATGGGTAAGATCTATGTGAGGTGATATAGATCATACCAGGATCCTCATCCTGCAGTCTAATCCTCAGATCTTCATTTTATCCTCTCCCATATAGCTCAACAGGTTACAAAATAGTTCATCACAACAATGCATATTGTATTGGCTCGTACATAAACAGTATGAACAATACAAAAGTGAACTAATCAGGAACCAATCTTACACTACAAAAAAAGGGGAACCCGTTATTATACCTATGTATCTATTTATATCTATCGATCTCTTCATCCATTTAAAATGTATTACAAAAACCCTAACCCTACCAACATTAGGTATTCCTCCCATGCATGTGTGATTTTCTTCCTTCCATTTGTTGCTTTCCTTGTGCGTGCTTCCTTGCATGTGCGCGTGCTGTGTTTCCCTCTAGCTTTTAATTTAGTTTCTGCATGCTTTCTTTCCCCACGATCGTCCTTCTTTCCACTTCAGAATTTCTTCTTTCCACTTTGGCCTACTACCAATAGGCCCCCAACACTGACATGTGGCTCATCCCAAGCCACCTAATCCTTCTAAGCTTCCTCGATCTCCTTGGTGATCGTCTGGAACTTTTCCTTGAGCTCTGCTACTTTTGTCAGTGCCTGCGTTGTCTTCTCCTTGATGGTTTCCACTATCTTGTATGCCACTTCGTCGGTAATAAATCCTTCACATTATTCCTGGGTCTGTTCTATCTATGTCTTAACTACCTCTGCCTGTGCAAGTACTTCAGCTACCCGTTCCTACAATGGCTCTATTTGAGCCTGGTGCTCATGTTTCAGCATTTGCGCAGTGATGAGTTATGTCTTCTTATTCTTCATCTTGTGCATCCCTTTGACTCGTTCTAGGATTGGTATGGTCTTTTGCCTCTGCTTGAGTTCTTGGATCATTGCATTGATCATTTCCTCTTCCTGGTTCCACCGTTGGCCCTGTGGATCCTCCTCCAACCTTGTCCAGAGTTGCGCTGCTTTATCTAACAAGTTAGTTTTTTTGCTAACCTGTTGCTCTATCTCCTGCATCTGCATTGTTTCTTCCTATTTCCTTTGCTCCTTGACTGATGGTGGAGTGGTTGGTGTGATTTGTTCTCAGATATTCTCAATCTCCTTCTGATATTGATCAATTTCTTGTGAATTTTGATCAATATTTTTCATGGTTGCAATTTCCTTGTTATGCGCAGCCTATGGAATATTCTCATAAGTTCATGCCACTTTCTATCCCAATCCTTTTGGGCGCTCCCTTTCCTCCTCGGTCTCAAATTTGGCCTTTTCGTAGCCTACTTTCAATTCGTCTTGTTCCTTTGTTGCTTGCTTCAATTTGATTAAGTGTCTGTGTGCATGAGACTGTACCTCGTGGTTAACGCTCACCTGCAACCTATGTAATGCCCCTGATGGTATCCTTTTTAACACAAGTTAGATCTGGCTCAAGTCTTTCAAGGTTGACTGGCCCACAATTTCATCCATGCGCACCATGTTGGGGTTGATATGGAATGGTGTGTGTGGCTTCAATATCCCCTTGTCTATCTGTCGATCTTCTTCTTTCACTCTTCCTTATTTATTTGATGTTGATGTCTCTATGCCCCTGTTGCGGCTTGTTTCTATGCTTCCCCAAATTTTTGAGGAACTCCCCCATTTCTACCAGCTCTTTTTGTAGTTTGTCCCTGTGATGTGCTTCATGATCGAAGTCCTCTGCTAGACAATCCTAAACCATTCTGGTGATCATTTCCCCATCATCCTCTGTGATCATATAGTCTGTTGATGTTCATTGTGCCTTTGATTTCTTGCATACACCTCCTTCTTGCGCAACTAATCTCTTAGTTCCCCCTTATTCATGTGTGTTGGGATTTGGGGCGGTCTCCTGTGCTCCCTCAGCTTGTTTCTGTTGTCCATTGGTCAGTTGTGTAGTATATTTCTTCCCCTTCTAGGTTCCTTTCTTCCTTGACCCTTTGTCTTCCTGAGTCGACTTTCCTTGGCCAGTTCTTGGTTTCTTGGGCACTTAGATTTCCGAAGGCTACTTTTCTGCCTACTCTGCCTCTCCTTCTGATGTTCTTTCTGGTAATTCTCGGGTAATGGATGGGATCCTAAATTCATCAGGCCATTTGTTGATGAACATGTCTATGTCACCCTCTGTGATGTAGTATCACATCTATAGCCACTATTTAGTTAGATCTTGCCTTGCTTGTATCCATATTTTTTGTTGTGTAGCCTAGAAATTGGCGATGTCCGCATATCACGTGATAGCCTCTGGTGTTATTCTCCATGATCGGTTGATGGATTCCTATATGTCTCGTAGGTATGCTTCAAATATGATCCCATTCTCCCTCTTATGTCTGGCATGTGGCCCGACTCTCAGCAATAGGTATCTTTCTCCTATTGGTTGTGGTCTGGTACAAAGAATTACATACTCTGGTTCTCACCATCCCATGAAGGCCATTAGGGTGATCATCCATGAGTAATGGAAATATGTGCCTAGATCATGTGCATCCTTGCAATCCTCTTGGAATAAGTTTAGTATATATGGCACCCAGCTCATTGAGGTGCCTTCTACACACTGAGCTACAACTGCAATGACTCCAGCTGGTACTTCCTCTTTGTGAAATTTTCTTAGCAATTTAAAGGCTAAGATTTTTGCGCCCAATTGTGTGGATGCGTTATTGATTTGTTTGATCACGATACGTCTCGTTCCTTTGGCAGTGCTATACTTCTTCATTTCTTCTGCCAGTGCTTTCTCCTTGGATTTTTCATCCAGAATCAACACGGGATCCATACCTCGGGTTGGTAACCCTATTATTTGCATAATAAGCTCGATAGTTATGGGGACGGGTTTGTCCAGCCATATGTCCCCTCCATGTCTGAATTCTAACAGTTTCTTGATGCATTTTTTTCTATATTGGCCTCTGCAAAAATGTGGTAGGTTCAACAGACCTAAGATTCTTGTTTTCTCCAGCCCAGTTTCCCACTGGTATGGTTGGTTAATCGGTTCTCCAAGATGAGTCATGCCTATGGTCTGTATAAATACCCTCTGTGCAAGTTCTAGGAAATTGGCCTCGTCTGACACGTCATGGAATGAATATTTGAGCTTCCCGACGTGGCCCAGTAGCTATGGTCCTACCTATACTCTAGCTAGTATGCGTGGTAGAACAATTTATGCTACAGGTTTATTGTGGGGTGAGCTCGATATATGTTCTTTGTCTTCCTTCTTTGGTGGTTGGTTTGAAGTTCCAGCAGCTTCTGGTTTCTCCCTCATCAGCCATTCCAGCCAAGCCGAGGCATCTTCAACAGTATCCCCTGTTGGTTGTCCTGCGATGGTCATTTGAGACCCATCTGGATCCACTATTTCTTCAAGATTATGTGTCATTTCATTAACTTCCAAGGCTGCTTCGGTGCTTTCTGGTTGCACTTCCTTTTGGGTTTCTGCTTCCTCACTCTGATTTTGTTGCGTCACTGCGAGTGTATCCACTTTCATGGCCTTTTCTTGTGGTTGTTGAATCTCTTCCAGAATCAGTGTAGAATTTATCGGTATCATCTCTAGGGATGGGATTTTGTTAATATCGACAATCTCCGACTATTGTTGTTCATTCTCTTCCAACAGTCCTCATGACCTAGTTTGAACCCTAGTTGGTCTGGCAGTCTGGATTGCTTCTGCTAACTTCGGTGGTTCCATGGTGGTGACTGTCGAACATTTGTTGGGTTCAAATAACTTCTGTGATCTATGTAGTCTCACTCTATGCATTCTGGTTGTTATTACTCTCTATGTGTTTTCCTTTCGCGAATAGACTAGTTTCTCCCGTGCTCGTGTGTTGTATTGGCTTGCCATGAAGCTTTTCGAGGATGCTTTCTTCATTATGGGTTTAATGCATCATAACTGTGGGTTCAATGCATCTACGGTGATTTCATACTTTCCATTACGCTT
>ML793140.1:63164-98052 GCA_009831015.1 Picea engelmannii
GCCTCGTTCTTTCATTTGTGTGATGTCTGCTACGCGCAAGATAGGTACTAAAAATTCTAGTGGCACTACTGCTTCTTGTCCATACACCAGTTTAAACGGTGTGTGCCCTGTCAACTTTTTGCATGTAGTCTTGTAGGCCCATAATATTGCTAGTACTTTGAGGTCCTAGTCGTCTCTATTGACATTACAAATCGTTGTCAATGCGTTCTCCAAAATTTTGTTGAAGGATTCCACTATGCCATTTGCCTGTGGGTGATACGGTGTTCTCTTCTGATGATGAACTTCAACCTCTTCATTCATGCACGGATGGTGTTGTTTATGAAGTGTGTGCCTTGATCACTCATCAAAACTCTTGGGCACCCAAATCTAGTGATTACTTGGTCGAACAAAAAGTGTGTTGTTGTCTCTTCGTTGCAATCTTTTACTGGTGTGGCTTCCACCCATCTTGTTAGATATTCCGTCACGGTGATAATGTACCTTGCCCCTATTCTTTTGACTGGTGGGTTAATTGGTACCACAAATTTAATTTCCCATTTGTCAAATTCTTGTAGTGTTACTTGTGGTCGTAGTGGCATCTCATCTCTTCTATTAGGTTTTCCTTTCCTTTGACAGACATCGCATCTTTGACAGTACTACTTTGAGTCTCTATGAATCGTTGGCCACCATAGTACTGCACGTAATACCTTCTGCATGGTATACTCCTCTGCATATTGTCCTCCTATTATTCCCTCGTGGGATTCTGCTAAGATTCTTGGTCTTTCTTGATCTAGTACATATCTGCGCAAAATGTTATGTGTGCCCATTTTATATAAGTGTCCTGCAATCAGTTGATAGTTGGTTGCATGGACTACAAGATTCTTCTTCTACGTGGTGGTATATTATTGTGGAACAGTACCTATATTCAAGTACTAAATGATATCTACAAAGTATTCATCAGCAATCTGTACTGAGAATAATTGTGCATCCGATAATTTGTCTTATAAGTTCATAGGTTCTTCTCCATTTGTGACCCTTGATAGGTGGTCAGGTCTTGCATTTAATTTTCTTGGTTTAACTATTACTTCAAAGTCAAATTCTTGGAATAGTATTAACCATCGATAGATTCTCCCCCCTAATACTGGCTTGTTGACTAGGTATTTCAGGGCTAAGTGATCTATAAACATCTTAAAGTGTTTCCCCAATAGGTAATGCTTGAACTTATGCAGTGCATAGACCATGGCTAGGCCTTCTCTTTTTGTTGTGTTATAATTATGTTCTGAGTCTGATAACTTTCTGCTTGTGAACGCTATAGGGTGATCCAAGTCTCTTTCTCCTGGTTGCACCAAGATAGATCCAAGTGCTATCACTGATGCATCTACATGCACATGGAATGTCTTTTCCTAGTCTAGAAATACTAATATCGGCGTGGTGACCATCTTTTCCTTCAAGGTATCCAGACCGTGTTGACACTTGTCATTCCACTAAAACTTTGTATCCTTCCTTAACATATTTTCCATTGGTGTTGTGGTCTGTGCATATCCTTTGATAAATTTCCTGTAATATCTGGTATGGCCTAACGTTGCTCTGAGCTGACGAACTATTTTTGGCACCAAGTTAACAATGACTGCGATCTTTGTCGGATCGACCAATAAACCTTGTTTTCATACTATATGGCCCAATAATATCCCAAACGGTGTTCCAAATATGCATTTCTTGGTGTTCAGTGATATCTGGCACTGTCTGCATCATTCTAACATCAGCCATAAAACTTCCACATGGTTTTTCAACAGGCTATATATTGTCCAATCATCCAGGTATACTTCAAGAAACTGATCGATGAATTCCTTAAATGTTGCGATGACCACTCTGGAAAATATTGCTAGTGAATTCTTAAGTCCAAACGGCATGACTGTGTACTGATAAGATCCCCATTCTGTCGTGAATGTGGTCTTGTGTCTGTCTTTCTATGTTATCTTAATCTGATGGTAGCTCGAGAATCCATCAGTGAATGAGTAAGCCTCATGTCCTCCCATGTTCTCTAACACTTCATCTGTGAATGGTGTAGGGAACGGATTGTGTAGGCATGCATCGTTCATCTTCCTCAATTCAATGCATATCTTAATCCCTCTTCCTTGTTTCTTGTCCTATACTACCATTGGGATTATCCATTCTGACTCCTCAACTGGTTCGATAATGACGGCTTCGAGCATCCTGTTGATCTCATCTTTAACTTTTTTTTTATATATAGGGTTCAGTCTATAGGGTCATTGTCTAATAGGTCTCACTTCAGGTCTAAGTGGTATCTTCATTTTTCCTAGTTCTCCGACTATACCCTTCATCTCTGTGAATGTTGTGGGAAAGAGGTCACTATATTCATGTAATAACTTTGTTATACTTTCTACTTTTTCTTATCCCAGTAATCTTCAATGCTGGCCATTTTGGGCTACTTGGTTGTCCTGGTGTTAATTTTATTTACCTTGATTGGCGTGGAAATGACTTCTAATTCGATGGGTGGTCCTTCCACATCTCTCTCGCCCTCTACTTCTTCAATCTGAATATCGTGTGGATCATCTTCATTCATGTTTTCTTCCTTTACATGGTAACATGAGTAGTTCCTTGACTATCTACTTATTCCATTGTTGCTCTTTTGTGATAAGTTCTATCTTTTGTTCTTTGATGAATATCACTCCTCTGATATGTTTAAGGGTTGCGTCTATGTTGGGGCTCTCATGCTCGAATGAGAAAGTGACTGTGACGTTCTGTTGCAATGTCCTCCATGTTGTAGTTCCTTTTCACAATTCATGATCTGTATACCAATTCGTTGGCATGCCTTATAGAGTATGTATGAAGTGATGAGGCCATTCCTTTGGTGGTGTTATTTTCCACAGCATTCTACATGCCTCCAAGTGTTTTGTTGGTGCTCCATGTCCTTCATATTTTTGTTGTGTATTTTTTTTCTGTTCTGCGTCGAACCTTATGTGCAGTAACCTCTTACATTGATACCAGTCTGTGATTGTCTCTTTATGTGCACCCCACCATCTTGTTGATGTGGCCTTTAGTGATAATTCAAGTGCTAACGGTCTCTGGTTTTCCAACACTATGTCTTTGTATTGTCAAGAATGTTTCCAAATCATTTATTCCATGGAAACTGGGTGGTTCTCTGATTTTTATGCCTATCCATCTTACTGTGTGGTCTATTCTTGTACATATTCGTGTGGATACTTCGTGTAGCCTCTTTTGCCAGTTCTCTAAACCAGTTTCTGAGTCTATTGCACATGAAGTAATTCTCCACCAAATGAGTATCTCATCTGCAGTTGGGTTTACTTAATCCTCATCGTGTGCAGTTTTTTTGTACAAGTGGATGATTTCCTCTAAGTCTAGGCAAGTAGGTTCTACAAACCTCTCCCCTTCGGATGGGTCTAATGGCGTGATGACCCTGTATTCTCTAGACTCAAATGTCATTTTCCTGGTCTTCAAATTCATTATGGCCTGGTTTTCAAATGCCTAATCCAGACCAAGCAATGTCGAGTAATTTTTTGTGTCTTCTACTATTTCAATGACTTCAAAGCCTACATTAGTGCACACTCCATCAAGATCTATTATCACTCCTTTCATTCTACCTATTGGTAATGTTATCACTGAAATTTATTCCGCAAATGGTTATAGAAATCCAACATCTCCAAACAATTATTAGTTCATCCATGGCCCAAAAACTGCATTTCCAAAGGGCACAAAACTATACAACTGGTTATAAAATCAGCATGTGCTCAGAATGAAAAGGAAGCATGTGCACATGTGCCATTAAAAAACTCTTGAAAAGCACACATGCGCCCGATGTGAAACTGTGGATGAAAAAAGCCACGCACAATTCAAAACGGCACATTAATGATTCTGGTCAGCCTCCCACCCACTTTTGGTTCAACTCCCAAGTTGATTTGATCCCCAAATCCGAGTTGAATCTGAGTAGGGAGCTGGTCAAAGACCTAGAGGTGCCCTAAAGGGCCCCTTGTTCACACTAAATACCGGTTGGATAATTCCTCAAATCTTTGCTATAAAAAGAGGCCATGGGTGCACCATATTTCCAAGAACCTATTTGTATTGTTATGATGCTTGTATTCTCCTGCAAGGAACCTCTTTCCTCATTGGAGCATATAAGCATCATTTCATTGGGCCATTCACATCACTTCTTGAGTGAATGAACTTTAGATTTCTTCACCATTTCCTTTTAGTTTGTTATTTGTAAGAAGAGATCAATGATTGGGGGTTCAAGAGCCCTCCCTTGGAGGAAGAGGGGACCCATAAGCCTCCCTTTCTCTTTGGTGTTTTCCCACTAATACAATCTATACATTGGTGGCATGTGTCATGAATATTGGTCTTTCTTTTGTTCTATTTCCCTTATGCGCATTAGTTTACTTTATTTAATTGTTATTAGATTAGTTTTTTATTTTCTTATTATGCTTGATGTTTCTAACTCTTTCACTTATTTATGTCCTGTCTAGCTAACCCAACTGGACTTGTAAGTGTCCTTCTTTTGCTCATTTAGGTGACGAAAGGGATACAACACATTGGCGACTCTGATGGGGATAGATATAAATTTCCTCCCCATTTGGGTTGTTTGAGAACCTATTTTTGGTTTATTTAACTTGCAGGAACCATAACCGGCCCAAGCCTTCCTACAAAAGCTGAATTCAGAGGTGAGCTAAGAGAACTTCATCCGAAATTTTCTTCTCGACCGCGTAATAGAGAGTGCACAGGTTTTTTGACCCACAGGTGCGTCTTCCGAGCATGTGCACCAAACTCACTGTGTTTCTTAGTGCATTCTGCGCACTTGCGTCAACAGGTCATTTTTTATTTGTGCATTGGTGCCACATGCACCTCTATCTATTTGTGACCCATGCATTTATCCATAAATTCACACATTGTAAGGTTTTTTGTGATTTGTTGAAGGCCCATAGCCTTCTTAAGCTTGGTCCTATGCAAATTGTAATATGCACCACACTTAGATTCTCTCTCCACATGAAGGGTTAGTCAAAACATAGGCACTTAGGGGGTTAAAAACCATATTTATCTTCTTTTTTCTTTCATTTTTCCACATGGATGGATTTCTTTGATTAAAGTTAAGTTGGAATCATTATGTATCACATATAATAACACTTGCATTGGGACCAGAAATTGAATGTCAATTATTGAGTATGCTCTTCTCTCATGCCATAGAGCGATCTTGAGAATCAGAAAAATGATTGAGGGGGAATTTCATCTCCCTTAAAAGGTAAAATATTTAGGAGAGGACAACAAGCCCCTCGAGACTCCTCTTAGTTTATTTTTCAAACACATCTAAAATTTGTAAGGGTCCATACATGCCCACATGCTACAAAGATAGGATATTTTTGAATATACCTTCTTAGATTACATCACTAGGGAAGTTTAAAGGTTTTGTAACGGGCCCATACATTCCCACATGTCCACAATCTAGGATAATTTTGAAGATTTATTAGATTAAATCACACTAGGGATTTAAAGGATTAGTAAGGACCCATATGTCCACATGCTATTTCTCTAGGGATTTTAAAATTCCGCAAGGTTGTACCAATGGCATTTAGAAAATTAGGTAATCAAGACTTGTAAGGACCACATGAAATCCACTTGCAGGAAGGTGACACCTAACTTATTAAAAATTTGGCACACTTTCACTTGTTCACACACAAAGTCACTACTCACTCACATAGTTTCATCTAGAATCGTGAAGAATGAAGTAGGTTTCCTCCAAAGGGATTCCAAAATGCCCCACCCTTTTCTTGATGAGACTATCCACTCCCACTTAATTTCAACAAGATTGGTTCACACCCCCAATCTCTCGAACAACCACATCTAAAATTTTTCTAAAAACTCACTAAGTTTTCCTCCACAGGAGGTGCCAAAAGAAATTTTTTAGTCTAGGTAGGATTTCGGGGATAGGCATCCAAATAACTCCCCGTTATCCAGTTCTCACATCTTCAAACAGTAGAAGTTGTCAAATAGGGAACTTTAAATCCTCCAATTAAAGTGTTCCTAACACCATAAGGCGGGGATATACCTGTGAAGGGTCGAAGGCTGAGGTCCATTTGTTCTGTGCATCCCCCTTGAGGCACCCACCTCTTGGATAGGATCCAGCCCGTGACCCATTTCTGAGGATGAAAATATAAATGTCGCACCTTGACCGAGGTACCTAGTGACCAAATTTTAGGACATCTACCCAAGTGGCAATTATGGGTTGCAATTGCACCTTGATTGGATTTTGTGTGGACATTGGGAAATATCGCCATTTCTTTCGAGATATGCACCCTCTACCCCTCATTATAACTGATTATTTCATCCTTCACTAGTTCCTCTTCCTGTGGCTTTAGACCCCACTATTGAGTGTTATTGGAAGGTCCAGTGTTATTTGAGAGGAAGGATGTTACGTATTTTTAGGACATTAGCATTTGTTTCTTTGTTCTCCCACACGAACAAAAAACTACCTATCCACATGTATGTTTCTTTGTCAATTGATTTATGTATTATTCTCTTGTGATTACATACGATCGTGAGATATATTCTGAAGGTATAGAAATTATAAACAAAGAATTTGGCTCATTTATTGTTCTCATCACCATTTGCACACATCCAGTTTTATAGTTGGACATCATAGGGGACCCACAGAATCCTTTTCATTCCAAATTCTTTCTAAATCTCCCTCCTATTCTAGGCGGAGTTCCTAGTCTTGCCAACTCATCGGCTCCACCGTCTCACACCCCTGTGAGTGCTACTTTCTTGGGATCAGATTTTCTTGGTTCCACATTACTTGGGTCCACTTCCCAAGGTCAACCATCCACTCGCGCTCCTTTACACAAAATCAGGAGGAAAACTTCTTCCCAAGGGGGAAGTACAACCCCATCTAACCCCCCTCACGGGTCAGGTACACACACCACTCACACCATGGCTAGAACTAACCCTCCACCACCACTCCAGATGTCATACTTGGCTTATCTCAACATCTCGGATCTGAGTAAGCTCACAAATGGTCCTATATTGCACGACCCGACATGGCCTGCAATGCCCACCAAACTACCTTCTGACATCCCCAAGTTTGAAGGAAAGGTAGTAGACAGCCCTTCCAACCATGTCATGACCCTCCACTTATGGTGCTCTTCCAACAACATCATGTATGAATCTGTCTAATTAAGGTTATTTCAATGCACACTCACTGGCCCATTAGCCAAGTGGTATGTAGACGAAAAATCAGGTTCCCATGCGACTTTTGAATCTTTGGCCAAAGTATTTTTGACCTTCTTTCAATTACCAATTCGCCACGACAATGATCTTGAACTACTCTCTAATTTTAAACAAAACTTGACCACACATATCGTTGACCACATTCACGAATGGCGTCGATGATGTAATTTATGCAAAGAAGAAAGCACCAAGCAACAATGCCTTGATTGGTTTCTCAGATCACTTGTCTCCCTCCTCGGTAAATATGTGGCTTCCACCTTCCACCAATCCGAAGAAGAATCCATCAGCAAGGCTCAACAATAAGACCTCATCTATTCACAGTCAGGATACTTATACATAGTACTACCTGACCTCCCAAGACCCATACCATTCGGCCAGGACAAACTTGGGATGTCTCACTCAGCGGATGGATTGATAGGTACCACAACACACCAAAATCCACACCCCCAACAACCACCTATGTATGGACCACCGAAATATCCTCTGGTATATGGAGGACCCCCTTATCAACATCCATACCACACTTCCCTTCCTTCTCCCATAAGTGGACCCCCTCTGGCACCCACAATGTACCTAGTTGTCCAACCAAGTTCTAGTACCCCCTCTACCTCAGCTTACACCATAAGCACTAGTGAAAGCGTTGTGCCTTCCTATGTACCCTACGGATCATTGCCAAAAAATAATATATACTTTCCATTTCCTGGCCCTCCATAGCCCATGCCTCCACCATAAGGACACCCACACACTGGGGTTAATTTTATTCATCCCTCTCCCATTCAACAATATCAAAATTTTGAACACCTTAATATGGAAAATCTGACCCATCAGTCGAATAATGCCAAAAATAAAGGGAAAAACAAAAACAATAATAATCTAGGACATGGCGGGAATCCCCCCCAATAGAACTAACCTGTCGGGGGCAACCAAAATCAAGGGAACCAAAACCCCCAAGGGGGAAATAATAACAAATTCCAAGGGAAGAATAACAAAAAACTTCAGAAAAACTTCCCTTGTGCCCTTTGCAGTGAGTATGACCATTATACTCACCATTGCCCTCAAATTTTTTACTTTAAATGGATGAAAGAATTTGGAAATGGACCACATCCCCCAGCACTGCCTGCCCCTCAGTAGGCCCCACAACAATATGTGCAGCAACCACCCCCAGTCGTACTGCAAAACCCCATTCCACACCAAGGGGTGATGAACACCCAACAGGAGATGCATCCTACCCCACCACATATGGGACAGTATCCAAACCTGGGCACTCCTGCAGATCGCACTATCCTCCTCACTAGCGAGGAAGAAGTTCTTCTAAAAATGTGTTGTTCTCAATACAACGCAACCCCTGACTCTTCTCCCACTACCTTGGAAGGAGCCCTAATCACAACTGGACCACATCCGATGATTCCATGCCCTAATACTGAAACACCCCTTCATATTCCTTGCATCCCATTACGACGGAATGTCAACAACCCTCAAGCTAGGGTGGCACACAATTATAGTCTGGTCGATGACTTAGCACAATATCTTGCTGCCATGTAGGTTTTAGAAGTCCTTCAAACTGTCCTACTCAACGGAAATCATTACTTTCCACCCTGGGTGTAGTATACCCTATTGAAACTCGGCTCATCACCTCTGATCTTGAAAGTGGGGAACCCTATCTCCCCACTCTGGTAGCTTTCCAAATACTGGTTAAAATCTGGAACATCACAGTTCATCGTTGCATCATTGATGAAGGTGCATCCACATGCATCATGTCCAAAACCTTATGGCAGAAACTTGGCTCCCCTGATCTTATACCATCTGCCATCACTCTAAGATCTTATGATGGATGACCATCCTCTCCCGAAGGGCTCTTTCAAAATGTCCTCGTTGAACTCGGGGGAAAGACTATCCTCATTGACATTGAATTCACTGATGCTCCACTTGATTACAACATCTTGTTTAGACATGGCTACATGTACACTATGAAGTATGTGTCCTCTTCTATGTTTCACACAATAATGTTCCCCCACAATGGGAAGATCATCACCATCGACCAAGTGTCACATTATGAGCCCAACCCTTCCTCCAACATCGATAACATCTTACCCTTTATCTACACTAATCTCGATGCCTACCCACTCATAGAGATGGGTCCCAGAATTTTCAAAGACCCATCCTTGCTAGGGACATACCATGGAGCATCGTCGCCCATACATACCTCAGCACAAGTCTATATCATCTCATCCAATGGAATAGAAACTAGAGATACCATTCCTCCCATAGAGGCTTCCTTACTATCTGGCGTCCCACTAGTCGCAGAGCTCCTCCTTCAGAAGTCCCCTGAGAACTCTTCAACTACACCTATTCCCAATTTCACCCTCCCCCAAGGCCACATTCTGGTTTGGGAGATATTCCCCCAAGCCATTACTCAAATCCCCTTCTTTTAACCCCCATCGGGCGTACAATCTTTCCAGGTAGCCGCAACATTTACCCTTCCCAATATGGTGCTGGAAATTCCAGTATGGTATCTACATCCACCTGAGATTTTCCCTCAACCATCCCTTCCTCCTCAAACTGAAGGCATGCCAATGTAGATACTAGTCCTCACTCCCACCGCACCACCCTCACCTGTTATGACACTAAATTGCACCAGACATGCATACCTGGCATCAGGCCATCTTACTTGCTATATTTTCCAAGCCATCGTTGAACAGCTCTTCTGAAAACCATTGTTTTGAAGGTGTATGCACCCTGCACCACTATTGTCCATGTACACACACTTGTTGCACCACTACAGCCCGTGTACACTCACAAAAAGTGTGAAAAATGAAAATTGCAAAGGAATACGGGTTTTCGAGTCGTTACCTAACCAGTTGACTGCCCATAGCCAGTCACCCCAACTGTTACTATATTTTTGGCCTATAAAATAAGGTGTTGGGGTCCCATTCCTAAAAGAATCACGAGAGCATAGAAACTCTACCCAATTCAATATTCCCCCTTTGCCCCAATATTTTGCAACCACATTGTGAGTTTGAGCCAGAATTCCTTCTTCCTCCATTGCAAACCCTTGTCATTTCCCTAAAAAGAATTGAAGAGGAGAAGAATACATGGAAGCAGTTGGTGCATGGTGAAGAGGAGCCCGGGACCAATTTCGAGGAGAAGTTGTTGATCTCATATTGTAAATGACTTTTGTGAGATTAATATAAAGAAATAATTTTTCCGTCCTGCCAAATGATGTCTTAAATCTTTATGATTTGTTTACATTATTTTTTATGATATCTAACCCACTAATCCATATGTAGAATGCATGCTTGTAGTTTCTTGTTTGTCTTTTTATGAATGTAGGTCATCCTTGGGAGGAGACTTGCAGTCGGGAAACAACCAAGCACAAAGGGATCGACATCAGACGCGGACTTTAAGGTAGGACTATTGGTTCCCTATACTTTTCTTTTTGTGTATGATTTTGGGGTAGTGATGGGATAGTTGTTAAATTAGGAGAATTTAGACGGTTATCTTTGCCTACACTTTAGAACCCTGGTGTAGTCTATAGAGGGGTTTTCCCTCTATAGAAGAATTGGTGACCATACTGGGGAAATCTCTAAGGTGTTTTGGGGATATTCTTTTTGGGTATTTTGAATCAGTTTATTTACTGTTTTTTGAGTTTCTGTAAGCTTTTGTGTCTTTAAGGGATTATGGTCCTCCATACCAGTACTTCCTGCCTTTGCTTGACTATTGGTTTTCATTTTTTCTAAGAAGTCACAGAGGTGTACGCGGCTTGTAGTGGGCCTGCACACATGCATACACGCCCTACCTTTGGACAACCCACATACATACGCAGGTTGTTGAAGTGTCAGTAGCGTGCCTATGTTGAGAAAAAAAATTAAAGAAGAGGCAGTCGTCCTCTTCCTTGTCATAAGTCACACTTCTCAGGGATTTTCTTGATCTAGCACTGGTCTCTGTTATAATAGTCTGTAGCCTAGGTCTGACCTGAACATAGCTTTCTTTTTATCAAAGATTTATTGTGTTTTCTTTATTAGGGTTTTTAGACAAGTTTGTGAGTCTGTTTTGATCTGGCTGCTTGGTATTGTCAGTGACTCCCTGCGATCTGCAATGGGACAGAATTCATTTCTTGGTATTGATTGGTCGTCATTTTTCCCTTTTTTTTTTTAGAAGAAGAGAAAAGAATTCATTTTCAAATTTCTGGTTTTGAAGCATAAAACAATAAATAAATAAAAAACATTTATTTGTTTGGTAAAAGTAGTTCAGGTTGGTTGCTTTATTTACCAAGGAAAAAGAAAGTGTTCTTAAGATATTTAATTGAATTCTTAGGACATTAAGTAGCTCGTAGTCGAGCAAAATATTGTTTTAAGTTTTTCTTTTTAAATATCTGAGAAAAGTAGTTACGAAGAGTTTGGTTAAAGAGTTTAAATTGGCAAATCTTTATTTGTGAAGAAGAAGTAGATTGTTTTCAATTTCATCTTATGCTCTTCTCTTTCGTCTCTGAAAGAACATCATTGGTTTCACTTCCGTTCCTTTTGACTTAAGACAGCCACTAAATATAACACTTAATTAAAATTTATTAGACTTTCTGTTTGTAGGGTTCATCAATTCAGTCTAGGCTAGAGCCTTGATTTAGGATTGGAAAGGAAACTCTTCAAGGCTACAAAAACAAACATAAGAGTTTGTGCTAGGGACTTCTTGAAAGTACAGTAACTATGAAAGTTACCCGGGACCCCCCTCTAACACAAGGGCTAAACATGAGGTCATGTGTGAAAAGGTAGTGGAGATAACCCCACCAAAGTCGGACCAAGCACAGTGGGGAACACATATAGAGGGCTTATCTTGGGATTTAGTTGATCGCATTTTCCATGGAGCTTCATGGGTCTCAAATCAATTCGAGGTCCTCATTATTCTTCTGGAACACTTTCTTTTGATACCCTTGATAGGTTTTGGGCTTGATACCTTTCTCATTGCAGTCCACCCGACTGTCGATTGTACCCGCCTGGTGATTGTCTGCATGTTGGAAACCTAGTTGCCTTTATCTTAGTGACTTACACAGGTGACTACGGGGGTATACCACGGTACCTAGGGTAGACATTAGGCCATGCTTTGCATATTATACCTAGAGGGTGCTTCCATATTTGATTTTCATTTGTACTAGTAAGTTTCTCTAGTGTTGGTTGGTGTAATTGTTCTTCCAACAAGCTAGTGACCTGCTTGTCTTATCTCATAGGATATTTTTCTATTGTGTGCTTATATTTAATGTTAATAGAAATCCCTAGTGTTTCATTGATATTCTCACACCATGGAGGATCACGAGCTCCACCGATCATGAAGGCTTTTTGGCCTGCCGCCGGTTAATATAGAGCCACCCCATCCACCGCTAAGGCAAAGACTAGACCAGCAAGGGTCTTTTGAGGCGATCGGTCCATAGAAAACTAAGCCCCACCCATCTCCGAGAGGAGAACATTTTATTTCGAAGGAACCAACCATTTTCAACCTCGAAGTGGAAGCTCTTGGTCCATATAACCCTCTGATTATTGATCTATCGGCACCCATCGTCATACAAGTTAAACCTTACGAGCGTCAAGTAGTGTCACAAGCAACGATGGAGACAAATGTTTCCACTTCTTCAGGGAATCCTCATATTCCCTCTACAGCTGTCACTACAGGGGGGGGTTTTCCTCCTAACCAACTGTCTTTAGTCTGAACCACTATGGTCTCAACTGCCTCTACCTTGGGAAATGGTCTGATTCCATCTATGGCGGTGATCACTGCTCATTTCACCCAGAGTGTGACAGGCCCTCCATTCTCATACGGGATGCCTGGCTTCGATACGAACTCTATCCTGTCCTACTCCACTCTACATAATTTAGGGCTAGGGGCAGGGAGCTCAAATTCTCCTCTGCAAGGATCTATGGGGGGGATTTTATCTCCCTATAATGATTTCCCTTACGTAGGGGGTCATATATGTCCTTCATCCCCTTTGCTTGGTGGTGCTCACCAGCACTCCGTCGGGTTGAACGTAAACTACAGTTTGTTTGGAGAAGGTAGTCAAGGACTTACTTCTTATAGCATGCCGGTAGGTTCGACACCATTCTCTTTGTTTGGCATGTTTGGTAACAACGCATTCTTGTCAGTTGTCATCTCAGTCGAGGGCAACCCCTATGGAGGGTACTATTCCTGCACAAGGGGAAAACTCAGGAATTCCTTCCTCATAAGGACTTTGGAATCCATGGTAGGTATTAGCTCCCTTGTCAAGGATTTCAACCATGGAAAATCCCTTCCATAGCCAATGGAACCCCGGGCAAGGCTCAGGATCTATGCTCGTCGGATCAGCAAGGGGAAACCCTTCCCAAAATCCTTGGAATACAATGCAAGCCCAAACTTTTACATCCTATTACAGAAGTCGGTCGATGACGTCTCAATAAGAACAGAATCCATACATTGGTCACAGACATGGTTATTACCAGAACCCTGGCCAGCAACCTAACTTTTCCTGGCAACCTAGTGTCAGCCAAACTCCAGGCTCCTTTTTTCCTCGTTATAATCAACAACCCAAATTAATGTTTCTGACAAATTTTCACTTGCCAGACTTGACAAGGTTATTAAATGACCCCATCTATCACAATCCACATTGGCCTCCCATGCCAACCAAATTCCTTCAGACATTACAAAGTTAAAATCTAAGCCTAATGAAGATATAGGAGATCATGTGACTACCTTCCATTTATGGTTCTCATCCAACTCTTTGAGAGATGACTCCATTCAGTTGTGTTTATTTCAATGCACTCTCATAGGGAGTGCTATGAAATGGTACATCGAGCTCGACTGCTCAAGATGTTCTGCCTTTGGAGAATTGGCAATGGCTTTCTTAAACCATTTTCAATTACCTATGAGATACGACGTTAGCACCGAGTTGTTGGCTAACTTTGAGCAGAAGAAGGTGGACCATATCTTCGATCACATCCAAGAATGGAGACGCCAGAAGAGTTTGATAAAATTATTAGTCCCACCAGCATTCCTACTCAAGTGGTTCTTTATGTCTTTGGTACCGCAGTTATCTAAAGACGCCGCAACGTTGGGGGTCTTTTCAGAAGAAGAAGCAATAATGAGATCTCAATAGCTAGAGTTGATTTACTCTCAGTCTGGTTTACTTTATGAAGTTTTTCCAGATGCACCGTAGTCGATACTTGACAAGACCATACAAATATTTGGACCACAAGTCGATGGTATTGTTGGTTCAGCGCAAACGAATCCTACTGATCATATGTTGAATCAATTGCAACAATTGTCAATAAAGTAGATAGCGGCCAGCCAGATCACTGGTTCATCTACTCCCCCTACTCAAACATCAGATGTACACAGTGTGCAATAGGCAAACCTGAAGGCCACCCATCAGCCTGATGGAAAGAAAAAATAGTAAAAGAAGGGTAAGGGGGATAAGAAACCTACCAATAATGTTGGTGGGGGCAACATAGAAAAGAAGAAGTCTAATTATCTTTGTAATCTTTTCATAGAAGACCTTCCGACTCACCAGTTCCCTCGGCTTGTGGAGGCCCAGAAGTTATTGGCACAGCAGTAGCTTGTTGTGTTAACGAACCCATTTCCACATGGGAAAAATTCAACTTAATCCTCTTCGAGCGCGGAAGGGGGCAGTCAAGGACCCCCTCCGTCTTCGAGTAATCCTTCATCTATGAATGTGTACATAATGAAAGGTAGCGTTCATATAGAAACTGGGACACGTGACTATGGAATTCCAAACACCTCTGAGAAGGGTAAAGACGCCGAAAACCCGCATCTTCCTCTCCAGATTGAGAAGACGTTGGGAGAAACAATGACATGCATCCCAAAAGGTGCATTCAAGAAATCTTCCCACAATCCAAATGCAAGGGCCGCCTAGAACTACTCTGTGGTGGAGGATTTGTCTCAAACCCCTTGTGCAATGTCTTCCTTGGAAGTCCTCCAGAGCTGCCCTTCCAAGAGAAAGGCTCTGTTAGCTACCTTAGGATCTGCTGAGACTAGAAAGATCATGCTTGATATGACTGACTTAAAACCTCATCTCCCTTACCATGTGGCATTTCAAATAGCAGTGGCTTACTCCATGAAACATTTTACTTAGAACATTTTTCGCACGGTGGTTGATGACGGTGCCTCGACATGCGTGATGTATTTGGCATGTTGGAAGGCCATTGGCCAACCCATTTTTTCTCTGTCACCTACTCTTCTTACCTCTTTCAACGGTCATTGGTTCTGACCACATGGAATCATTCCCTCTTTCCCGGTGTAGTTAGGGGGGAAGACCGTGTGCATAGAGGTTGAAGTGGTTGATTTGTCTCTCAACTACAATCTCTTGTTAGGAAGGAGTTGTACCTATGCTATGCAAGCAGTGTTCGTGACAGTGTTTTGGGTGTTGTTGTTCCCACACGAGGGCCAGATCGTGTCCATTTATCATCTATCCTTCTCTTGTTCTGACCCTTCATCGGGGGTATCCACGGTCCCAATGATTGATAACCCCCATCTCGGCATCGTCAACGTAGGGGTTAGTTTGTGCCAACCTTTGATGGGTACTTTCTATTACCCGCCTCCGACCTACAATGTGAAATACAAATCGACTGTCCCCGACCAGCCTAGGGATAAAATATTTCAAATATCGACGTTTCGCACGACGTACTTTAACTATATGTGGAATCTTCATTCCCCATCATCCATGATGGAAGGGACAGGGCACCATGGCATGGCCATGCCTTTTTCCATGGTAGAATTTGCATACTCTATATTCCAACAAGCTTTCACTGACCCCGATCCAACTCTCACACAGGAGTTAGATCCAGTTCTTGAGCCTATTTGGGCTCAAGGTTCCCTCACCGATATTGATTCTTTATACTTAGTCTTTCCCTTAGACGAGGTGATTATTGAGGCAATGACTAGTCTGGATAGACCCTGGGATGATCTCCATCATAGATCTTATTTTCTCCCAGAGTTAAGAAAAATTGAAGCAGGTGAATTCACTCTGACTATGACTGGAGATAGGGTTTGTCCTATCAATCCTTTTTCTATGCACGTTTTTTACGTTGATGGAAATATGGAAACCATAACTAAAATGATACCTATTGATATCTCCAGAACCCTTGGCATTGTGGAGAATGTCTTCATCAGATCAGACTGTTCTCTCGAGGAGATTCAAATCTACATGGATTTATTTAAATAATTATGAGACGTGTTTTCCTGGTTTTATGAGGAAATGCCAAGAATAGATCCAATAAACGTTGAACATGAAATCACGATGTATCCTGATGCTAAGCCGATCTGGCAGAAGCTTCACCCAGTTAATCCTAGGAAAGCAGCATCTATTAAGGATGAAGTAGAGAAACTACTCAAAGATGGTTTCATATACCCCGTTCAATTGACTCAATGGGTGTCAAATCTCATGCCAGTGAACAAAAAGTATTTTACGATTCGCGTATGTATGGACTTCCATGATTTGAACAAGGCATGTTCAAAGGATAATTTCCCCACACCATTTATTGACCAAATAGTCGATGAATGCGCAGGTTGCAAGGCCTTTTCTTTCATGGATGGTTTTTTGGGATACAATCAGATACAGATAAAACTTGAAGACCAACACAAAACCACTTTTATTTGTCCATGGAGTATATTCTCTTATCAGAAGATGCCTTTTGGTCTGAAAAATGTTGGAGCTAATTTTCAATGGGCCATGTTTTTTTATTTCCACGATCTCAAACACATAGTCGAGGCTTATCTTGATGATTTAGCACCATGAACTCATAAGAGAGATGATCATTCCACACACCTCTGACTCATATTTGAGCGATGTCACTACTACCGGATTCGCTTGAATCCAAACAAATGTAGTTTTTGTGTAAAATCGGGTCGTCTGCTAGGTTTCATAGTTTCAAAAACAGGGATCATGGTCGATCCTCTAAAGGTTGAGGAGATAGTTCAGTTGCCTCCCCCATGCACAGTCCCTCAGCTTCAGAGTTTACAGGTCAAAGCGAACTTTTTACAGCGTTTCATCGTAAACTATGCCGAGATCACAAAGGGTTTCATGCCTTTACTGAGGGAATTCCTTTTCATTGGGATGAAGCTGCTCAACGCTCTTTCGAAGTGTTGAAATGTGTCCTCACATCTGCCCCTATGCTTCGGCCACCTAATTATAATAAATATTTCTTATTGTACTTGGTCCCTGCAGATTCGACCATAGGCATGGTCTTGGTTTAGGAGGATGATTTTCTCTCAGAATACATAATTTATTACCTAAGACGAGGCCTAGTTGGACTAGAACTCAATTATTCCCACATTGAAAAACTTGCGTTGGCAGCAGTTCATGTTGTCCAGCGGTTCTGTCATTACATCTTGTTTCACAATACCACCATCATTGTTGTTTTGAATCCGTTTTAATACGTGTTGACATGATGTGTAATCAATGGAAATATCAGTAGATGGATAGTTATCCTCTAGGAATTCGACTTGGATTTTGTTTTGGATAAATACAAAAAGTTGTTGGTCTTTGCAGAACTCATCTCGAAACTTCCAATCAAATCAAATGATTTTATACCTAAGGAGTCACCTATCAAAGGAGACATGTTTTTTATCATGTCTTTGGACCCCTGATACAAAGATATACTAGTCTATCTCCAGACTTTGAAGTTCCATACCTCTGCTTCTCATTATGATCATCGTCCTATACGCCATCAAGCCAAGAACTATCTCATACTCAAGGACACTTTGTTTCATCGAGGTGTAGATTGCATCCTTCGTCGGTGTCTCACTCATGAAGAAGCGGAAATCGTGCTTAACGATTACCACACTGGAGCATGTGGCATTCATTTGTCTAGGTTGGCAAAAGCCCAAAAGATTCTACGAGCCGACTACTTTTGGCCGACATTAATCAAAGATTGTGTTGAATCGGTCAAGAAGTGCCACCCATGTCAGATATTTTCTCGGAAGATGAGGGCACACCCTGCTCCGATGTTTCCTATCATCACAGTTGGTCCCTTCACCAAGTGGGGGATTGATTACACTACATGAAACCCCCCTTCATCAAGGGGGCATCATTATATCATCATAGTAGTAGACTACTTCACGAAGTGGGTCGAGGCTATGCCAACATTTAAAGATGATGGCGAGACAACAGCTCTCTTTTTGTTTAACCAGATAATAGCAAGGTTTCGACATCCCGAGAGAGATTTCCACTGACCATGGCAGTCGCTTTTAGAATAAAATGATGTCAGAGTTAACATCAAATATTGGGTTGAGGCAAGAACATTTGTCACCCTACTACCCACAAACTAATGGTCGGGTGGAAGCTATGAATAAATCCCTTAAGACTATTCTACAACGAACAATCAATTCAACCAAGTCAAATTGGAATTTGATGTTGTACTCCGCATTATGGGCCTACCAAACGTATGTTAAGATTGCAACCAGTTTCTCACCTTTTCAAATCGTTTACGGGTTGGAAGCAGTCTTTCCTATAGAGTGTCAGATCTCATCTCTAAAGTTGGTATTATAGTTATTTCCAGACACTTCACCGCTTGAAGAGAGTTTATTATATCTCGAGTAGTTTGATGAGCAACGGTGTGATGCAGCCTTGGCTAATGAGGCTCACAAACAAAAATTCAAGTGTCAGTATGATCGGTCTATTCATCCTTCAATTTTCTCTGAAGGCGACCTTGTCCTAGTCTATGACCAATATAAGGATCCCCTAGGGGCAGGCAAGTTCACACCCATGTGGTTCAGACCTTTCATCATGAAGGAGGTTCTAAAGAAGGGCACTTATTGTCTAGTAGACTTTAAGGAAAATGCTTTGGCAGAGCCTAGAAATGGGCTCTACCTCAAGAAGTATTACTCGTAGGTGGGTCACATTGGGTGACTTATTGTACATATGTATAGTTCTTATACATTTTCTCTTTTTATTTTTTGTCTTTTTGGTTTTATGGATGTGTCATTTTTTGATGTCATATTTTTCACTGTGGTAGATGTCAAGTGAATTAGAGGTGTTCGTTGGGTTTGCGAATGGCGCTAGATGGCACACTCGGAGGCTTGCTTCCACAACTTGGGTGATTTTCACACCTAAGGGACAGTTTCTATCTTTTGGAGGTATCTTTTTAGGTGACGCCACAAACAATGTTGTCGAATGCAGTGCAGTATTAGATTTGCTTCGTGATTCTTTGTCACATGGTATCTCTCACCTTCGGGTCTACTTAGAAGCTCAGCTTTTTGTGTCCCAGTTAAATGGGGTTTACCGTGTTTACGATCCTACTCTACACTGACGATTCCTTAGGGTATGTCTCTTAGAATGAAGCTTTGGTTACATTACATATATCCATGTTCCTAGGAGATTGAATCAAATCACAGATACTCTAGTTAATCATGTATTAGATTGGCTTATTTCACACATGTAAGAAAAATCACAACGGTGTTTTCCAAACACCAGAAGAGTTGGACCCAGGTCCATGGTACCCCAATGACGTGAGGTTTCATCGATGGTGGTAGATCCTTGATCTCTTCCATAGGGACTGCGTGAGTGAGCGCGGTGACATTTCTCTCTACCTGTCTCATTACTCTCTCAACCTCTCCGACTGGAGGCCCCCCTACTATTGCTACTGGTCTGGCGGCTATGGTTGGTCCTACCTTTGGTCGAGGATGACACCTAGTCCTTGAGAAGTTTGTTGGATGCATTTGTCCCACATCTGTACATAACAGATACACAGTTGTTAGATACTTTGGTATACAAAAAAAATGATATATATATAAAAATAAATAAAAATTAAATAACTTTGAAAAACAAACATACCTATCTCTCCTAGATCACCTTCGGGAGGTACTGGCATACCTAGAAAATTTAATCTTAGCATAGGGGTAGTCCTCTATTATAGGAATCTGTCGTGCCCACCAGTCAAAAAATTTATCATCAAAGGCTTCTATGGTCCTCTTGCCCCCCTGTCATGGCAGCAATGCCACCCATCTACATAATGTTGGGAGGAAGGCCTCATGCCCTCGTACTATCTCTAGTGGACTAAGACTAGGTACCCTCTCGAAGAAGAAAGAGCATAAAACAGTCTCGAACCCAAAGTTCTTGTTCTCCCACACGCGACACTCTGTTAGTTGTATCTTCATGCATGCCAGCATGGTTGTGCTCCAGTCGAACACTCGTGCATTTAAGAACTGTACCACACAATGCATGTGCGTCTGGGAGGCCTGATGTAAGGCCGTAGATCCAGTGATCCGTCCAATGAGAAAAAATATCACTTACAGGGATAGGTTGGAATTTTTTTGGATCGACACCTGAGAACCCATTTTATCTATGCTTGCCTCGCAGTGTAGCCCAATTAACTTGGCTATGTTGTGAGGCCCTGGGGAGAAATTACGTAAGTTGACTGGATCCTCTCTCCTCGAGAGACCAGACAAGAATTAAATTTCTTCAGTCGCTAGATTCAATGACTACCCCTCAAGCATAAATGCCTCAGCTTCTGGGTGTCAGTAATCTACCAATGCGTTCAGCAACCTGGTTTGTGCCTGCATGAGTGGACACTTGAAGAATTTTAACAACCCACATTGAGCTAACACGGCAAGAGAAGCGGGGTCTTCTGTGACCAAAGCATCAATGTCTTCATTCTCCCTCTCTCTCCAATGGAAATACATCCTGCAAAATGATAAGTTCATGGGGAGTTAACTCTTGATTTTGATTTTTTTTCACATATTGGAGGCTCTACATGGGTTGTATTGGACACAGTCGTGTATGCACGCGTGCAGATTATTTTCTGCATGCGGGTTGTCCTAATACATCCCACGTACATGTAGGGCCGACCTTTTTAAAGGTCATCGCCCCCCAAAAAAACAAAAGGAAATGCAAAAAAGAAGAATGGAAATGGAGGAGCGGCTAGTTTGTACTTACTTGGTCCAAGCAGAAGTTTGTTTCGTCGACTAAAGCTCCTGGAATCGTCTCTTTTGGAAAAGGGGTTTTTTTTACTTTTTTGTCAATTCTCATTTTACAATGCTAATAATGAGCTACCAGCTTCTATTTATAGACTTTTCGGCCCCTTTTTGTCAGTTTTTTGGACCCTTTTGTCATTTTTTCTAGCCTAGAAATCATTTAGTGTGGTTCTCGAGTTTCCTTTGGGATGTTACAATACTTTTTACTTTTGGTTCGGTGAACTTTTTTTAGAGCTGGGGCACTTTTAAGTTCTTTTTGTGAAACGTCTTTTTTCCAACTTTGTGCATTTAAGATAGGATTCCACCTCCACTTGTTGCACCTCATTGTCTTTTTCACTTTGCCATAGGATTGATCCCACTGAATTGCAACACGGAACCCTTACTCCTGCTCTAGAAGTGTCGTAATTTAGTGGTAGATCCTACCTTCACATGGATGCCCTAGGTATATCCTGGTTGCATTTTGGTTTCCATGTCGTTGCTAATGATTTTAGGCTCGGGAGTCCTTTTAGTCCTATCTTGATTTTGAGTTTGGGCCTTCACATGTCTGATATGTTATCACTCTTGGTTTCACCCTCGAGACTCCCAAAACAACAGGTCTTCTTTTAAGCCCTTTTCAGACACTCTAAACATGAAAATATTTTCGAGTGATCTTGTTTCCCTTCATGCTCACCAAACTAAAATGTGAAGGCACATCTTTCCTAGTCAGCACGAACTGTGTGCACCCCTTTTGGAAGGTACACGGTGATCAAAGTGTACTCAAAGTCTTGAGGTACACTATCATGGTTGATGGCACCGCGTAGAGGTGGTAAGTAAGTAGGTAGAATGTGTGGGATAATCTTGGCATTTGAGATGTCATCCCTGTGCTTGGTTTTTTTCTCATCGATCAGCCAGGGTGGACCAGTGCGAGCAGTGGAAGGGGAGGCCTAGAGTCCTCTAGTTGACGATGCTTGAACTCCTGTAGATAATCCTCGCTCTTACATGACTCTCTCGGTCATTAATTCAATCAAAACTTCTTCAACTACTTTCTCAACAGCGTTGATCTCGTCCGACATACAAGCTTGGGTCAACTATCTCAGGTGTGAAATGAATTCAGAGACTATAGTGAACGATATGGGAACAAGGAAATGATCATAGGGTGAAGTAATCTCAGGTTTCGGGCTCAAATTCTCACTAGAAAAAAGTATTCTCGGTGCATGGAGCGGTAGACTAAGTAGGGAAGCTTAGCAACGGTCTACTTGCAATGGGTATGAGGCTGCATTAACTTATGTTCTGTCCGTTATGGAACAATCGAACGGTCTAGTGGTGAGCCATCAATGCTTTCTGACTTATTTGGAGTGGTAGTTAAATGGTTATATTGGCTTCCAACGGCTATATTACTTCACCTCGGCGAAGTGGAGTATGTCATTGTTTTGATATCCCGGCGAAGCTCCAATTCTGCAAAGTGTCTTCTTGCGAGGTACCGTCTGGGATCTTCTGTAATTTTTCAATCTTAGCCTTCTTATTACTTAGATTTCTAGCCTTCTTTCCAGTGAGCTTCGTCTCGGTGATTCTCTTCCCATTTTGATTCTTATTTTCCTCGGACATAGTCACTTTGAGCTGGTGAGATTCTCTCCTAGGGTTTAGGTATATCACTTCTTCTTTGTCTGGGGTAGAAATTTCAGCCTTTTATGTAGCTTTGGCCTCAACATCTGGGCTTCTAGTGTCAAATGGCTTCGAGTGGTTCCCCTGTTCTTTTATCAACTGTGTGATCCTTTTAGTCATGAAAACTTTTAACTCTTGTCTCTATTGTTCTAAAACCTCTTCTTCTTCCTTCTTTATGTTTTGATCTCTTTTAATCCAAGGTTTTCTGAGTAGCATAGTAAATGGGGTGTTCTCCTCAATGAATTTGATAATCTCAAAATATTCTTTTGTCGAAGTTTCATTAACTGTCATAGGTATCTGAGCGAGTTTTCCACATAACATCATCAATTTTCCTCTGAATAGTCCTATTCCTCCCAACGAAGGAATCATGGTAGGCTTCCCTATAGCTTCCCAAGTTATTTCTGGCATAATTTTCACTTTTGTTTCTTCATCAAGAATACAGTCAATGTCGAAGTCCCTTATTCTTGCTTTGACTTTCTCCTTTTCTTTGAAGATCTCTGGTAATCAGACATATTTATGTTCCTTCGGGGTTTCTTTCATCTGTATTAATACTTTCTCTAATTCTTGCTGGGTTTCTGCCTTTTCTGGATCTTCCTTATGGTCTTCTTGATTTAGATTTATCCTTTCAAGATTAGCAATCATTCTAGGGAAATCCAATACCTCATGGTCCCTAGATTTGCAACAGAGACAACTAGGTCTTCTACCAGGGCATTCCTTAGCTAGATGGCCTGGTTTTCTACAATTGTAACATAGGATTAATCCTCACTTTCTTTTAAATGATCCCCAACCTCTTATGTACTGTGAACTAGAATCATGATATCTAACCTATAGAAAATTTTGTCTAGGATCCTGCATCCATTTGTTAGTCCAGACATTCTTTCTATGCATAGGTATAACATATATATCATTATACTTATCAGATCTATTCATATCAAAGTTTTTTTCATCTATTAATGCCCTAGTTTTTTAAGCTAGGACAGAATCTATCAAACATACCTAGAAATTTTCACTAATCTTACTTCTATAGAGCACAAAGCTTCCAAATCTAAGAACTTTTGACTATTCTTACCTTTATTAGAGCACAGAGCTTACAGATCTTACCTCTTTTCTGCAGATCTGACCTCTTTCTTTCAGAAATTTCCAATTTTACTTTTCTTAGAGCACAGAGCGTTCAGATCTTGCTTATTTTCTTCAGATATGATCTTCCTTTCTTCAGATCTAACCTTATTCCTGGCACAAAGCTTCACAGGTTGGGTAAAAAGCTACACACTAGGGCAACAGATCTACGCATAGAGCTTTCTTTTGCGCAAATTTTCTTCTTCCTCAGTTCCCAACAATCATAGTTTCAGGTCCCAACAACAAAACCATTTGTTGGCACAGGGGCAGACCCACGGTTCAACGCTCAAGAGCGCACCAAAAAATCCCTAACTACCAGCCCTTTAGGTAACACTTGCGAAGCATATGAGGTCTCACCTGAGGTAGAGGCAGGGGTGGTTGCAAGACTCAGGTGTCTACAACCTTAGCTGGGACACAGATCTATGATTATATCATTTACGGAGCACTTAGCATCGATCATTTGTCAATATTCAACCCTTATTCTACTTCACAGATAGCACAGAGCATCGCGATGTACACTCACATCTACAATATTTCGGTACTTAACCATAGTAACCTAGATCAGATCCAGTAGATTAGCACTAAGCATCCTCATACACATCAGATCTAACAATCATATATATCTAAGAATCACAGAGCATAAGTGGATATATCAAAGCACATAGCATAAGCATAAACACATTGAATCAAAGAACAGAGCATAACACACAGATTTGCGTGGTTCACCCCCACCCTGGGGCTATGTCCACAAGATATTCTTCTTTATTATCATCTTCAATTTGTTACAAGCACAAAGCCTCCAAAACCCTTCTTCGCATAGGATAGAAGATCTGCGTAGCTCACTAGATCCTTCTTCCTTGTGTTACATCACTTAGCTTTCTATAGAAACCTCACAGTGACTTTCACTTAGCCTTGCAAGCCTTACACAGTTCGCATAGATCACTTATTCAACATCACATATATGCACTACCAATTGCACTAAGAAATCATATCTATTCCTTCTTACATTTCCTACTCTTCTATTTATACATTACAAAAGTGGGCCTAATCATGGGTAAACCCACGAGCCAACATCCCTTTCCCATTACATTAACCCAAAACCCTAAAAGGGCCCAAAAGTGGACCGACATCCCATGATCTCTACTTTTCTTGGCGCTCCATCTTTGACAGGTTGTCTAAGTCCAAAAATGGTCAAATACGACCAAGTGTTCCTCAAAACTTGGTCAAGGGCCAACAGGTAGTTTACCCATTTTTCGGTCTGGATGGTCAAATGTGCGAACAAAGGTATACTCTAGGAGCCTCAGTTCTCTAGAAGAGTCTTCTCAGGTATATATTTAACCCTTTTTCGGGCCTGAGGGACTAAATTTATGAAAAAGGAACCCCCATGGAGTCCATAGTTAAGCTCTTTTCAAACTCCCTAAAATTTAAAACATGGTCGAGTGACCTTGTATCTTCACACTCGTTAAATTGGTCTAGAAGAACATCCCTTACGGAGTCCATAGTTAATCTCTTTTCAAACTCCTTAAATATGAAAATATGGTCGAGTGATCTTGTCTTTGTCACACTTGTTAAAATGATTTTGAATAGACATTTGTTCGGTTCTAGTTTACCCCTTTTTCGAGCCAACTAGACTACCTTCTAAAAAGGTACCCCAGTGGAGTCTTCTTTTACGCTTTTTCAGACTCTCTAAAAATGAAAAACCACCTAGTTTACCTTCTCTAGGCTCATTAAAATTACATCGAAGGACATTATCATTGTGTCTTATTAATATCATTTGCATTCCTGCATCTTTGGCCTAATGTTGGCTCCATGTTGCTCTCAATTGAACCATCTTAAGCATGCCTTATACGCAAGCCTTATAGAACTTTGCCTCTATGTCTGGACACCTTGACCCATGGAGGAGTTTTCTTGAGTGTCCTTTTCCTGCATATGTCCCCTTGCTCTGAGCATCAGTGTGTTCCTTGTGCTTGGAACTAGTATTTCTATGACACTCGTTCCTCCTTTGTAACGTAGCATTATTTATTCTTTTTCAAGATTTCCAAAATTATTCAAAAAGACAAAAAAATCAAATATACCCCAAAAAGAGGAAGGGAAAATTATTTTCCTTTGTTGACAACACAATGAGTCACCCTTGGACAAAGCACATCCTTATGTTTGTTCATCAAGCTTTAGGATTCAACATGACCTTAGGAAGTTGTTCTCGCTACATAGATTTGTGTCCTCCTTTGTTTCGTTATCCTTCCGAACATATGGAGAGTTCACGTTGCCTCCTATATCATTGTTGGCATAGGGGCAGACCCAGGGTTCAACACTACAATAGCACACCAACAAAACCCTAACTACTGGCCCTTTCAGTCACACCTACAAAGCATATGAAGTCTCACCTGAGGTAGAGGCAGGGGTGGTTGCAGGACTCAGGTGTCTGCAACCTTAGCTGGGACACAGATCTATGATTGGAATACTTAACAGAGCACTTAGCATCGACATTTCATCAATATTTGACCACTATATACTCCACGGATAAAACAGAGCATCGCATCATTCATTCAGATCTGATGTATCTAAGCAGTTATCATAGAGAGGTAGATTAGATCTATCATATTCAAGCACTAAGCACATTCATATAGTTCATATCTAACATCCATATACATCGTTAGCACAAAGAATAAACAGTTATATATATCTATATCAAAGCACTTAGAAAGTAAAGTCATAAACACATCAATACATTGCACAAAGCATAGCAACACAGCATGTACATGGTTCACACCCACCCTAGGCCTACGTCCACCAACTCTTCTTCTTTATTATCTTCATTCAAGCTTCTTACAGGTACAAATCTCAAAACCCTACTCCACATAGGACAAGATATCTGCGCACACCTCGACATATCCTCCTTCCTTGAGCTAGGATATAGCACTAAGCCTTCTACAGTCACTTGCACTCTACTTTGCAAGCTTCACACGGTATGCACAGAGCACTTACAATCCTTCAATCATGTAGATCAATCCATAACACTTAGCCCAATATCACACAGATATGTATATATGTGCCTCCTTCTCCTTACATTGCCTAGACATCTATTTATAATTTACAAAATAGGCCTAAACATGGGTAAACCCATGCACCGACATCCCCATACCCATTACATAATCCCAAATCCCAAATCCCAAAAAATACCCAAAAAGGGGCTGAGATCCCACGATATCTTCTTCGTCTTGCGCTTCGCCTTCGACAACTTGTCGAAGTCCCAAAATAGGTCAAACTTGACCAAGGATCTCCCAAAGCTTGGTCAAGGGCCAATAAGCCCCCAACACTCGCCTGTGACTTATCCCGAGTCACTCTGATCTAGGTAATTTTTCTTTGAAATCCTTGAGTTGCTTCAACTTTTTGTTGTACCATGGCCTCCTATTCAGCGAACTCTTGGATGACTGCATCGTTGACAGGTCCCTCCAGGTGTTGTTCAGCTACAGTGACAACCTGCTCGAGTTATTTTCCTCAGCCTTCGACTTCTGTGAACAATTGGTAAGCCTTATCTTGTACATGTTGGAGCCTCTGAGTTACTTCCATAACTCTGCTCTAGATAGTGTGGATCTGCAGCTGGGCAGTGTGTTTCTCTTGGGATTGTTTCATTCTTTCCACCACTGACAGGGGATTTAATTGCACTTATATCATTTCAGCTTGATACTTCACCTCTTGGAGCTGCGACTCTAGTGCCTTCAGTTCTGGATTCTCAGTGAGTTTCTCATAGGTCTTGTCACTGTGAACAGTAAGTTTCTTACATTCCATAGAAAAGGATTGTATTCTCTCAACTGTGCTTCAAGTAGTTGCTTCTCTTTGTTCCCTTAAATCCTATGGTGTCTCGGGCACTGCATGGAGCTCTAAGTCTGCTATGCATTGTTGTAGTTGTTGGATATATTCTATGAGTTTCTATACTTGTTGCGTGACTCAATCCTCTATCTTTATTTCTAATACTATCACAGAGCGAAGTGCTCTGTTGGTCGATTCTTTCACTTCAAGTTGCTCCATGTGCAACTGTTCTTTTCCTTGCTGCATTTGTGATTTTTATTCATCGAAATTCACTTGGAGAGCAATCTTTTCCTATTTTGTAGCATTGCATTATTCTAAAAGTACACCTTGCACTTTCTTTAAGGCATGGGTGTCTTTTTCTATTTCTCCTTGTGCTCGTCGAAGGCGAGCTTTGACTGTATCCACTAGTCGTTGGAGTTGGGTTGGCTCATCTCCCAACTCTAGTTTCCCGATGGAAAGGGCACAGTGGAGACTACATGGCTGGACTCAAGGGCCTGTTGTACCCCTCAGAGTTTGATTTCAATTCTATCATACATTTCTTCCTGCTTTGCTTCTTGTTTCTCTACTATTTCCAGTGAATCATCGTTCAGGGTTGCGATGATGAAGTAAAAATCAATGGAGGTGAGGACAGTCTGGATCTTGGTCATGGTGGCTTTCAATTTCTTATGGGAATAAGGTTTTGGAGGGGAAACATTCCTCTTCTTCAAGGGGTCAACCTCATCACTGGGTGGTGTCACTTCGCCTGTCTTCTGTTTAGATTATACTTCATCATCACCCCCTCGGTCAGGTGACACTGAAGCAATCTTTCCTAAGGTGTTGCTTAAATTTTGGACCTCCTCAGTCTTCTTGGGTGTATTATGTTCTTTATGAGTGTCCTCTAGGTTGTCAAGATCAGATATCTCTGCAGGTTTGGTAGGTATAAGGAGTTCAGCAGACCATTCCTTAGTGATTTCTTCAAGGTCTTCTTTTGTAAGCTTATAATATGACTGGAGCTGCTCTTTATGTTCATCTGCTCGTGTTGTAATGTAGGTGAAGTGTCGATCTACGTTGAACTTCATCAGGGTTTGGAACCTTTTTAATGTGTTCGAAGTCACGTGAGGCTCATATTCGATGGCTCTCTTTAGCTGGATGTAATATGTATGAAACACAACATTTTACTTCCACTGTTTGTTCATGTCACTTGATTACCACATGGTAGCAAACTTCGCAGCGAGCGGTTCAAACAGATATATGTCTAGGAAGGTCGCACCTTCCGGCATCTCCTAGGAAACAAATACAATGAGGATCAAAAGCTAGTTGAAATTAAATTCATAACCCTGATCATATGCTTCTCGGCAGTCTAGTTCCAACTGGTTAACTAGGTACTTCACCCAGTTCATTTGTAGGCCTTCCATGCACTTTCCTGTGAGGTCAATGACAAAGTCGATGACCTGCGTAGGTCGTTTCTTCCTTACTAACTTTCCAGCTATCATTTGACATACTAGGCACACTGCACCACTCTGGATGGAAGCTACCTTGTAGCCTCTTGTTCCCTTCTCAATGTCGTCATATGTATCCTTGATCTTCTGTGTGAGTGTGTGATCTGTGGATTTTCCTGGATAAAATTCCTATATGTCGGGTCCTTGCATACTCGATCCTATGATCCTGTGGATCAGTGTTGGGTCAACTGTAATGCGGCAGTCCAACGGTCTGATGGTGAACCATAAATGCCTTTCCACCCATTCGGGGGTTCGGTCGAATGGTTATATTGGTCCCAACGGCTATATTTATTTGCCCTGTCAAAGTACCATGTGACGTTGTTCTGTTATCCCGGCGAAGTTCCAATTTTGCAAATTTTCCCTCTGCGAAGTTCCCTCTGGAACCTTCTGTAACTTTTCAATCTTAGCTCTCTTCTTACTTATATTTCTATCTTTCTTTCCAGTGAGCTTCATCTCGATATGTCTTTTTCCATTCTGATTCTTATCTTCTTTTGGCATAGTTACTTTGCATTGTTGATATTCTTTCCTAAGATTCGAGGGTGATACTTCTTCTTTATCAGGAATAGATACTTGAATATTATATGGGTCTTCTAGTGTTCTTGCAGCTTTGACATCCGAGTCTCTGGTGCTAAATAGCTTCGATCTATTCTTTTGTTCTTCAATCAAGTGTGTGATCCTTCTAGTCATAAAATATTTTAACTCTTGTTTCTTCTGCTCTAAAACTTCTTCTTATTCTTTCCTTCTAGCCTGATCTCTTTCAATCCAAGGTTTTCCTAGTAACATGATAAATGGGGCGTTGTTCTCAATAAATTTAATAATCTCTAAATCCTCCTCTGTCGAAGTCCCATTAGCATTCATAGGTATCTGGGTGAGATTTCCACATAGGTTTATCAAATTTCCTTTGAATAATCTTATTCCTCCTAATGAAGAAATCATAGCAGGCCTTCCTAGAATTTCCCAAGTTTTGTCTATCATGATATTCACCTGTGTTTGCTCATCTAGAACACAGTCAATGTTGAAGTCTCCTATTCTTTCTTCAATACATTATTTTTCTTTGAAGACCTCTAATAAAATGATATGTCGGTGATCATTCAAGGTTTCTTTCATTTGTAGCAATACTTTCTCTGATTCTTTCTAGGGTTCTACCATAATCATATTTTTTGGATCTGCCTTAGGTTTTCTTGTCTCATGTTCATTTCTTCAAGCTTAGCAATCATTCTAGGGAAATCCAATACTTCATGGTCCATAGATTTGCAACAAATACAACTAGGTCTTCTCCCAGGGCATTCCTTAGCAAGATGTCTGGGTTTTCTGCAACTATAACAGAGGGTTAATCCTCTCTTTCTTGTAAATGATTCCCAACTATTTCTACACTGCGTGCTAGGATCATAGTAGCTAACCTGCAAACATTTATTTCTAGGATCCTGCATCCACTTGTTAGTCCAAACATTCTTTCTATGCATAGGTATAACATATCTTTCACTATTCTTATCAGATCTACTCATATCAAACCTTATTTCATCTATTAGTGCCCTAGTTTTCAAGCTAGGACAGAATCTATCAAACATACCTAGATCCATACTTTTGAAACAAAAATTTCCAATTATCTTACTTCTATAGAGCACAAATCTTTAAGATCTATAAATTTTCACTATTCTTACCTTTATCAGAGTACAGAGCTTCCAAATCTTACCTCTTTTAATCAAGAATTCTCACTTTTACCTTTCTCAGAACACAAATCTTTCAGATCTTACCTATTTTATTCAGACCAGACTTCTTTTCCTTAGCACAGAGCTTCTCAAACTAAGTAGAGTACTACGCACTAGAGCGATAGATCTATGCACAGAGCTTTCACAATTCCAGATCGGATATTTTCACAAAGATTCGTCTTCCTCAGTTCCCAGCAATCATAGTTTCGGGTGCTGGCATCGGAACCATTTGTTGGCACAGGGGAAGACCCAAGGTTCAATGCTACAATAGTGCACCAACAAAACCATAACTACCAGCCCTTTCGGCAACACCTTCGGAGAAGATGAAGTCTCACCCAAGGTAGAGGTAGGGGTGGTTGGAGGAATCAGGTGTCTACAACCTTAGCTGGGACACAAATCTGTGATTGGAATACTTAATAGAGCACTTAGCATCGACAATTCATCAATATTTGACAACTATCTACTTCACAGATAAAACATAGCATCACTTCATTCATTCAAATCTGATGTATCTAAGCACTTATCATAGAGAGGTAGATTATATCTGGTATATTCAAGCACAAAGCATAAATAGTTCTATATATCTATATCAAAGCACTTAGCAAGTAAAGACATAAACACATCAACACATCACACAAATCATAGCAACACAGCATATACGTGGTTCACCCCCACCTTGGAAATGACTGTGTTTTTGTGGTTGTTGACCACTTTTCTAAGATGACAATTCTGGTTGCCTGCAAGAAGAGCATCACAACATAGGCCACTACCAAGATCTTCTTTGCACGAGTTTGGGTACATTTTGGACTCCCACAAACCATTGTCTCAGATAGGGACAATCAATTTCTCAGCACATTCTGGTCAAGCCTATGGTCACTGCTGGACACCAAGCTAACCAAAACCACGACCTTCCACCCCCAGACAGATGGCCAAACTAAGGTTGTAAATCAAATGGTCATGCACATCCTTTTCATGTATAATGAAAATCACCCTCGCACATGGGATGAGAGCCTTCCCTACGTCCATCATAGCTACAACTGAGCCCTGCATAGCTCAACCAGCCACAACCCCTTTCAAGTGGGGTTGGGATTCCAACCATTGGGTCCCATAGATGTTTCACTTCCCCTTGCGGTCACCTCAATTGACTCATCTCCTGTTCCAACTGAAGCTGAAAAATCCACCCAGTTCATTGAGTGGATCTATATCATCTACCAATAGGTTTAGTATATCCTACAGAAGTCCAATGACAAGTACAAACACCACCATGATCAACATCGGGTGCCACATAAGTTTCAGGTGGGAGACAAAGTTTGGTTGCACTTGTAGAAAGAATGTCTTACAGGAACCCATAGGATGCTTCTCCCACTCCGTTATGGGTTGTACACCATCACCAAGGCCACAGGGGATAATTATTTTGAGCTCAACATTCCTCCTTTTCTTGGCCTACACCCAGTGTTCAACATGGATCTCCTTCACCCTTATTTCCCACCATTATTGGACACCTCAGACATAGCAGAACAGCTGACACCAACAGCTCTCAACCCTGACTGCATCCAACAGGAATACAACGATCATATTGTTGACACATAGATCAAGGGAACTCGACAGCAAAGGATCCATCTTTATCGAGTTGTCAAAGTAGGGTAGCTCTTGTACCAAGGCAAGTGGCTCACCCGGGGCCAAATTCAGCAAAAATTTCCTCATCTGATGGGGGAACTCAATGAAATGGATACCATTGCTTCCTAAGGAGGGATTATTTATCCATATGGATATCGATGGCCACCCACCTTTTCCAACTGGCTGAAAACAGTTTTCTGGCAATTTTGGCAATTTACTATTTTTAGCAGTTTTCACTTCCGAGGCCATTTTGAGGACCTAAATGAAGGTTTTTAGGGATCAATATTCTCAATGATATTATGTGACATGATTGAGGCCCCAAAATAAATCTCCTCTATTATGCCTTTCCAATGGGCTATCATACGCCTAAAACGGAGATCGTATGCAAAAGTTATGACCCCGAGAAGTTACTGTACTAACTTACCCAAATGGGGCCCACATGACTTTTGGCGCTTCATCTCCTAGGGATAGGTTTTTGGATGTCTAGGTTTTTTGGAATTCTTGTTTATTGTAAAATTCCTTCAAAGCCTCATTGTAATCATCTTCTTTCGAATGAGTGTAGTCATCACATCTCTTCTCGGAGATAAGCCGCCACCATTCCAGCAAGCTTGTTTTCACTGCATTTTACAGTTTCAACTTATTTCATTATTAAATAGAAAACCAGTTTTATTGTATCCCTGTTATTTTGTGTTAAGAATCTGTTAATAATCTGTATTCATTTTGTTCTTCTCATAAAATCCGGATCACCTCATCTCCAACCATCAGGCGTCATTGGCTTCTTGAAGATGGATACTATACATGTATATATTTTGATTTTGAGATGTAGATTTGTTGTGTACTTATCATGGCTAAACTTTATATAGTTATATAACATGGATCTGTAGTGTATTTGATTGGCATCCATGATTTTATTTCATCCTGAGCATGGGTATACCCACCTTGTTGAGACAAATTGTTATTTTTCATATGGTACCTCCTGAACTCTGGTCCCCGGGCTCACTCGCTTCATATGTTGGTGAAGATTTGTAATGTATTTCGGCCATCAGATGCTCTTCTGACCTCACACATTATGGAGCATCTATTATAACCCTAAATTGCACTAGACATGCATATCTAGCATCAGGCCATCTTACTTGCTATCTTTTCCAAGACATCACTGAACAACTCTTCTAAAAAACCATTGTTTTGAAGGTGTGCATGCCCTGCACCACTATTTCCCATGTACACACACTTTTTGCACCACTACAACCCACGTACACTCACGAAAATCACAAAAAATGAAAATTTCAAAGTAATACAGGTTTTCAGGCCGTTACCTAACCAGTTGACCACCCATAGCCAGTCACCCCAACCGTTACTATCTTTTTGGCCTATAAAAGAAGGTGTTGGGGTCCCATTCCATAAAGAAGCAGAAGAGCATAGAAACTATGCCCAATTCAATATTCCCCCTTTGCCCCAATATTTTGCAACCACATTATGAGTTTGAGCCAGAATTCCTTCTTCCTCCATTGCAAACCCTTGTCATTTCCCTAAAGAGAATTGAAGAGGAGAAGAATACGTGGAAGCAGTTGGTGCATGGTGAAGAGGAGCCCAGGAGCAGTTGTCGGTCTCGTATTGTAAACAACTTTTGTGAGATTAATATAAAGAAATACTTTTTCCGTCCCGCCAAATGATGTCTTAAATCTTTATGATTTGTTTACATTCTTTGTTATGATATCTAGCCCACTAATCCATATGTAGAATGCATGCTTGTAGTTTCTTGTTTATCTTTTGATGAATGTAGGTCAGCCTTGGGAGGAGACTTGCAGTGAGGAAACAACCAAGCACAAAGGGATCGACATCGGACGCTGAGTTTAAGATAGGAATATCGTATCCCTATACTTTGCTTTTTGTGTATGATTATGGGGTAATGATGGGATAGTTGTTAAAAGTAGGAGACTTTAGACAATTAGCTCTGCCTGCACTTTAGAACCCTATTGTAGTCCGTAGAGGGGTTTTCCCGCTATAGCATCACCCCCACTCACAAGCACCACCACTACCACTGGGGGCAGAAGGAAGAAGAGAGAGCCCACCACTCCTCTTCTGATCTGGATTATTTTCGGGATGAAATGAGATCAAAGATATAATAAAGAAATGCACAAAGATATAGCAGATATTCAATAATATAACAAAAATGTATCAGATATGCAACCATAAACACAGATATATATTAATACATGATTTCTATTAATGAAAGAAATGTACAGAGACTGTAAAAATACAGAGTGAAAGACTCGTTAGAATGGTGGCAGCCTATCCATCTCATGTACCGGTCCTCATAGTTGCCAACATGGTAATACTGTT
>ML793140.1:98459-113247 GCA_009831015.1 Picea engelmannii
ATTTTTACAATAAGAAAGAATGCCAAAAACCCTAGACATACAAAAACCTAACCCTAGGAGATGAAGCGCCAAAAGTCATGTGGGCCTCGTCTAGGTAAGTGAGTACATCAACTTCCCGGAGTCATAACTTTTGCAAACGATCTCTGTTTTAGGCGTGTGATAGATCGTTGGAAAGGTATCATCGAGGAGATTAATTTTGAGGGATAAATTACACCTTCAACTATCATTGAGAACCTTGATATTGAAAACCCTTCATTTGGACCCTCAAAATGGCGCTGGAAGTTAAAACCTGCTAAAAATAGTAAATTGCCAAAATAGCCAAAAAACTGTTTTGAGCCATTTGGAAAAGGTGGGTGGCCACCGATATCCACCTGTATCAATACTCCCTCCTTAGGAAGAAATTGTCTCCATTGCGTTGAGTTCCCGGGGGAGAGGGAAAAGCGTTTGTTGAATCTGCATCTTGGTGAGTTGCTTGTCTTGTTGGAGACGTCACGTTGCTCAATTTGTGGAAATCTATTACGAACCTATTGAGGTTGAGGCTATTCAACAAGTCGATATACATGAGAGGATGATGCGCAGAAGGAATTTTCACACTTTGTTGTAGCCTTGTCGACCTGCTTCTGTTGGATAGAAGGTGCTTTGGGCAAGCCTGTAGTGGTTGCAATGTCCTTTTGTTCTCCTTTTGAATAGGTTGTGAAGAAGCTAAATTTTAAAGTATGAGATACTACCTTGTGGCACTTTTTAGGTGGAACAATAGTCGAAACTACCTCTGGTATTCTGTAGAGATGACCCCCCAAAGTAACAATGACACTACGAGGTTAAGACTCATAAACAGCATGGCGTCTCCACATATATGGTTTTCCCAAGAGAACATCATAGAAATCCAGTGGGGAAACATCACATAATACCTCATCCTTGAAGGGTTGGATGCCGTATGACAATCGGCACTGTTGGCTGACACAGAGATCTCATCCTTGCCGAAGCCACTCGATGTTGTATGGTTGCGGGTGTGATGTTGTCGACAATCACAACTGTTTGGAAACCTCTGCTAAGATGAGGTTTTTCTGGCTTCCGCTATCAACAATAAAATGCAGTGGGGTCCCCTTCACCCACATCGATGAATGAAAAAGGTGCTCCCCCTCTTCAGGATCTGTTGGCTCTTCTGGTTGAATTTCTACGGTCGTGACAATAGCAGTGGGGTCTGCGTCAATGATCTGTCCTTTACCACTATTTTCATAATCAGATTCTAAATTAGGGTTCAGCTCCTTGTCTTTGATCTCAGCCACCAATGACTGTTTTGAGTGACATTCATCAGTGTTGCGCCAGGGGATTTTGTAGAAATCACACCATTTTTCGGTGTCCTTTGTCTTCTCGTGACCCTTATTTTCCTGTGTCTTGGACTGGTTTTCGAGAGACTTTTTGTTAGGGCCATCTTTGGCATACTTTGGTTGTTACGAATTTGCAGAACCGAATTCCCATTTGTTTTGGTGCTTAAATTTCTGTTCAATTTTAACAGCATATCGATAAGCAGCACTGAGTGATGAGATGTCCAGAAAATCCATTTCAGTCTGGATGTATCTGTGTAGAGCCCCACGATATTTCATAACCAAATTTCACTCTGAGTCTTTGATACCCAGCTTGGTGTGCAAGGTATGGAAGGTATTGGTGAACTCCAGACCTGCTTGGCCCCTCTCTTGTCGCAGTGTGGTCCATCTCATGTACCGGTCCTCATAGTTGCCAACGGGGTAATACTGTTATTTTACCGCATCCAAAAAAAAATCCCAAGTGGGATCGGCCCCATAAATTCCAGACTCCTCTGTGGAGATTTTCTCCCAGTAAGTTTCCCACCAATGTTTGACATGAGGGATATATTTAAGGAGTGCGAAGGATATCTTTTCTTTGTCGGAAAAATTGTGAACAGAGAAATAACCTTCTAGCAGAGTTAACCATTTTTCTAGGGCTTATGCATCTATCTGTCCTTCAAATACAGGAATATCAAAATTAACTTGTACCTTGAAAGCTGAGGTGCCTCCAAAGTGACCACTTGATGGAGATGCGCCTGATGTTATTGGCAAGCGTTGAAGGATGTGGGAAAAATTCTCCATCATTTCGTTCCTCTATCGCGTGAGAGCTTGCTCAAGCAACAGATTGATAGGATCGTCTGCTCCGTCATTTTTCTTTTCTTCCGCCATTGAGGATTTCTTGGGTGTGCGAGAGAGATTATCTTCAGGAGAGACAAGCTCGAGACCCAACTTTCTATAATCAGACCTCGTCGGGGACATTCACTGAAAAAATGATCAAGAGCAGTCTGCTTTGATACCACTGATCCGGATTATTTTCGGCACGAAATGAGATCAGAGATATAATAAAGAAATGCATAGATATATCACAGATATTCAATAATATAACAGAAATGTATCAGAGATGCAACCATAAACATAGATATGCAGTAATACACTATTTCTATTAATGAAATAAATGTACAGAGACTGTAAAAATACAGAGTGAAAGACTCGCTAGAATGGTGGCAGCTTATCTCTATGAAGAGATGTGATGGATACTGGCATTCGCAAGAAGATCGTTACAATGAGGCTCTGAAGGAATTTTTACAATAAGCAGGAATTCCAAAAACCCTAGACATCCAAAAACCTAACTCTAGGAAATGAAGCGCCAAAAGTCATGTGGGCCCCGTCTGGGTAAGTGAGTACATCAACATCCTGGGGTCATAACTTTTGCATACGATCTCCATTTTAGGCATGTGATAGCTCGTTGGAAAGGTATCGTTGATGAGATTCATTTTGGGGGACAAATCATGCTTTTAGATATCTTTGGGAACCTCAATCTCTAAAAACATTCATTTGGACCCTCAAAATGGCCCCGAAAGTTAAAACCTGCTAAAAATAGTAAATTGCCAAAATTGCCAAAAAATTGTTTTAAGACATTTGGAAAAGGTGGGTGGCCACCGATATCCACCTGGATCAATACTCACTCCTTAGGAAGAAATGGTCTCCATTGTGTTGAGTTCTCAGGGGAGAGGGAAAATCGTTTGTTGAATCTACATCTTGGTGAGTTGTTTGTCTTGCTGGAGACATCGTGTTTCTCAATTTGTGGAAATCTGTTACGAACCTGTTGAGGTTGAGGCTGTTCAAAAAGTCGAGATACATGAGAGGATGATGTGCAGAAGGAATTTTCACACTTTCATGTAGCCTTGTCGACCTGCTTCTGTTGGATAGATGGTGCTTTGGGCAAGCCTGTAGTGGTTGCAGTGTCCTTTTGTTCTCCTTTTGAACAGATTGTGAAGAAGTTGAATTTTAAAGTATGAGATACTACCTTGCGAAACTTTTTAGGTGGAATAGTAATCGAAACTACCTCTGGTATTCTATAGAGATGACCCCCAAAGTAACAATGACACTAGGGGGTTGAGACTCATAAACAGCATGGCGTCTCCACATATATGGTTGGCCCAAGAAAACATCACAGACATCCAGTGGGGAAACATCACATAATACCTCATCCTTGGAGGGTTGGATGTCATATGGAAATTGGCATTGTTGGATGACACGGAGATCTCATCCTTTTCGAAGCCACCCGATGTTGTATGGTTGTGGGTGTGATGTTGTCGACAATCCCAACTATTTGGCGACCTCTGCTGAGATGAGTTTTTTCTTGCTTCTGCTATCAACAATAAAATGCAGCGAGGTCCCCTTCACCCACATCTGTCAATGAAAAAGGCACTCAAAATCTTCAAGATCTGTTGGCTCTTCTAGTTGAATTGCTACGGTCGCGACAATAGCAGTGGGGTTTGTGTCAATGATCTGTCCTTTACCAGTATTTTCAGAATCGGATTCTAAATCAGGGTTCGACTCCTTGTCTTTGATCTCGGCCACCAATGACTTTTTTGAGCAAAATTCATCGGTGTTGTGCCAGGGGATTTTGTGGAAATTACACCATTTTCCAGTGTCCTTCTTTGTCTTCACGTGACCCTTATTTTCCTGTGTCTTAGACTGGTTTTCAGGAGACTTTTTTTTAGGTCCGTCTTTGTCATACTTTGGTTGTTGTGGATTTGCAGACCCGAATTCCCATTTGTTATGCTGCTTAAATTTCTGCTCAATTTTAACAGCATATCGATAACCAGCATCGAGTGATGAGATGTCCAAAAAAACCATTTTAGTTTGGATGTATCTGTGTAGAGCCCCACGGTATTTTAGAACCAAATGTTGCTCAGAGTCTTTGATACCCAGCTTGGTGTGCAAGGTATGGAAGGTATTGGTGAACTCCGAAACTGCTTGGCCCCTCTCTTGCCGCAGTGTGGTCCATCTCATGTACCAGTCCTCATAGTTGCCAACAGGGTAATACTATTCTTTTACCGCATCCACAAAAAAATCCCAAGTGGGATCGGCCCCATAAATTCCAGACTCCTCTATGGATCTTTTCTCCCAGTAAGTTTCCCACCAATGTTTGACATGAGGGAGAGCTTTAAGGAGTGCGAAGGTTATCTTTTCTTTGTCAGAAAAATTGTGAACAGAGAAATAACCTTCTAGCAGAGTTAACCATTTTTCTAAGGCTTCTGCATCTATCTGTCGTTCAAATACAACAATATCAAAATTAACTTGTACCTTGAAAGCCGAGGTGCCTCCAAAGTGGCCACTTGATGAAGATGCGCCTGATGTTATCGGCAGGTGTTGAAGGATGTGGGAAAAATTCTCCATCATTTCATCCCTCTATCGCGTGAGAGCTTGCTCAAGCAACAGATTGATAGGATCGTCTGCTCCGTCATTTTTATTTTCTTCCACCATTGAGAGTTTCTTGGGTATGCGAGAGCGATTGTCTTCAAGAGAGACAAGATTGAGACCCAACTTTCTATAATCAGACCTCATCGTGGACATGCACTGAAAAAACGATCAAGATCATCCTGCTCTGATACCACTGATCCAGATTATTTTTGGCACGAAATGAGATCGGAGATATAATAAAGAAATGCACAGAGATATCGAAAATATTCAATAATATAACAGAAATGTATCATAGATGCAACCATAAATGCATATATACAGTAATACATGATTTCTATTAATGAAATGAATGTACAGAGACTGTAAAAATATAGAGTGAAAGACTCTCTAGAATGGTGGCAGCTTATCTCTACAAAGAGATGTGACGGCTACTCGCATTCACAAGAAGATGATTCCAATGAGGCTCTGTAGGCCTTTTTACAATAAGAAGGAATGCCAAAAACCATAGACATCCAAAAATCTAACCCTAGGAGATGAAGCGCCAAAAGTCATGTGGGTCTCGTCTAGGTAAGTGAGTACATCAACTTTCTGGGGTCGTAACTTTTGCATACGATCTCCGTTTTAGGTGTGTGATAACTCGTTGGAAAGGTATCATCGAGGAGATTCATTTTGGGGGCTCAATAATTCCTTAAACTATCATTGAGAACCTCTATCTTGAAAAACCTTCATTTGGACCCTCAAAATGGCCCCGGAAGTTAAAACCTGCTAAAAATAGTAAATTGCCAAAATTGCCAAAAAATTGTTTTGAGCCATTTGGAAAAGGTGGGTGGCCACTGATATCCACTTGGATCAATACTCCCTCCTTAGTAAGTAATGGTCTCCATTGCATTGATTTCTCGAGGGAGAGGGAAAAGCGTTTGTTGAATCTGCATCTTGGTGAGCTACTTGTCTTGCTGGAGACGTCGCGTTGCTCAATTTGTGGAAATCTGTTATGAACCTGTTGAGGTTGAGGCTGTTCAACAAGTCGAGATACATGAGAGGATGATGTGCAGAATGATGATGTGTTGTATGGCTACGAGTTTGATGTTGTTGACAATCCCAACTGTTTGAGGACCGCTTCTGAGATGAGGTTTTTATGGCTTTCGCTATCAACAATAAAATGTAGCGGGGTCCCCTTCACCCACATCTGTGAATGAAAAAGGTGCTCCCCCTCTTCAGGATATTTTGGCTCTTCTGGTTGAATTGATATGGTCATGAAAATAGCAGTGGGGTCTACGTCAATTATCTGTCCTTTACCAGTATTTTCAGAATCAGATTCTGAATCAGGGTTCGGCTCCTTGTCTTTGATCTCGGCCACCAATGTTTGTTTTGAGAGACATTCATCAGTGTTGTGCTAGGGGCTTTTGTGGAAATCACACCATTTTCCGGTGTCCTTCTTTGTCTTCCTGTGACCCTTATTTTCCTGTGTCTTGGACTGGTTTTCAGGATACTTTTTGGTAGGGTCATCTTTGTCATACTTTGGTTGTTGCGGATTTGCAAACCCGAATTCCCATTTGTTCTGGTGCTTAAATTTCTGCTCAATTTTAACAACATATAGATAAGCAGCACCGAGTGATGAGATGTCCAAAAAATCCATTTCAGTCTGGATGTATCTGTGTAGAGCCCCACGGTATTTCAGAACCAAATGTCACTCGAAGTCTTTGATACCCAGCTTGGTGTACAAGGTATGGAAGGTATTGGTGAAATCCGGAACTGCTTGGCCCCTCTCTTGCCGCTGGTCTATCTCATGTACCATTCCTCATAGTTGCCAATAGGGTAATATTGTTCTTTTACCGCATCCACAAAAAAATCCCAAGTGGGATCGGCCCCATAAATTCCAGACTCCTTTGTGGAACTTTGCTCCCAGTAAGTTTCCCACCAACGTTTGACATGAGGGAGAGCTTTAAGGAGTGCGAAGGTGATATTTTTGTTATAACCCTAAATTTCACCATACATGCTTACCTGGCATCTGGCCATATCATAGCTCTTCTTTGCCAAGCCATTGTTGAACAAACTCTTTGAAAAACCTCTTTCATAAGGGCCCACACACCCTACTTCATTACTGCACGCGTGTACACGTTGGTTGACCTAAAACAGCCCACGTGGCTCAACAAAAGCACAAAAAAAGGAAAGTTGCCGATGGAACACAAAAGCTATGGGTGAGTTAACTGAAACTCCCGGCCATGCATGGCTGAGGGTTTGTCCAAATACCTAGCTCCTTCTAGCCTATAAAAGAAGGGGTAGGGGTCCCATTTGGAAGAGGAAGAATATTGCAAAGAAACTCTGCCCATTTTATTATTCCCATTGTCCCAAACCTTTAGCTTTCCTTATGCCAGAAGAGATACAAAGCAAAGCAGTTGGAGGATAGTAGAAGAGGAGCCCAGGACTAGCTTCGTGGAGCAGTGGTTGGTCTCAATTTTTTGTAAGTTGATTCATTTAAAGAAATAAAGAAAATGATTTTCCCATCCCAATTCATGAACTTTTCATAGTTTGATTAGTATATGTTCAGATTTCTAACCCGTTAGTATATAAGTAGTATGCATGTATAGTTGTTGCTTGTCTTGTATGCAGATCATCTTTGGAAGGAGTATTGCAAACAAATAATCAAGTACAATGGAGGATCGACATAAAACGTCGGAAACGAGGTAGGTTGATCTTTCCATGCATTTACTAAGAAAAGGGGATTTAAATATAGGGATGAAGGTAGAAAGTAGTTTCTCTTTGGTCATATCTGCATGCAAAGTCTAAACCCTATTTGCTAGTCCGTAGGGAGATTTCCCTCACAACAGAATTGGCAACCGTACTGGGGAGTCTCTTAGGGTTCCTAGAATTTTATTTATCTTTTGGGTAGCTTTAAAAGATTGGTTTTTCTTGCCTCTTTTTTTTTAAGTTTCTGTCATGTCTGATCTAGCAAGGAGTTTGGTTTTCCATACCAGCTTTCCCTGTCATTTTCTTGAACTATAATTTTTCGAGACCCACAGAGGTACATGCGGCCTGCATAAGGCCTACACATGTGTACCCACACCCTACTCTCTTACAAAACGTGTGTACATGCTAGCTGAAGAAGTAGCAGTAGCGTGTAGATTCCAAAAAGTGTTAAAGGCAGTCATCCTCTTTCCTGTTATCATCAGTTAATTTCAGGGGTTTTTTGGAACTCTGTCTGAGTCTTGTTTGATTGCAGTCTTTTCTCATATTGATTTGCTTTACAAATATTTTTCCTTTTTATCGATTGCCTTTCTTTTTTCTGTTAAAAAGATTGTCCAAGCCTTCAAGGGATCCTGGTTATCAATATCAAGGGTCTCTTCCTAGTTAGGGTTTTCTGTTTTTATTTTTTCTCAGAGTTTAGAGATACACACGGCCTGTACAAGGTCAGTCTACGTGTACATGCCCTATGTCTCTATAAAGCTCGCGTTCACACGCTGGTTGTTGGACTAACAGTGGTGTGCTTGTGCAGGATAGTTTTTGTTGAGGGTAAGGCAATCATCCTTTCCTTTGATGAGAATTATTCCTCTCAAGTATTTGAATCATTGTCTTAGTAGTCAGTAGCTTAGGATTAATCTTACCCTTAGCTTGCTTTTTCTCATTTAAAAGTGGTCATAAAAAAGAATTTTTTTTAAGGTTTTTAGATAAGTGTGAGAGTCATTTTTTTGCTTGTGTGTGATTTCTTGAAGTGATTCTTTTGTGATCTACGATTAAGCCAGAATTGTTTTCTTGGTTTTTTACTTGTTGGTATTTTTTCGTCTTTTCTCTATCAGCATTTAACTTAAAAAAAAAAAAATCTCTTTCATTTTTCTTGTTTGGTTGAAGAGTGTGTTTTTGCATTTATTAGCCAGGGGAAAATATTTTTTTCATAAGTGTTTTACAGTTCACTTAGATCATAAGTAGCTTGTAGTCAAATGAAATTCTTTGAGTTTTCTGTCCAAAAAATCTTAGAAAATTACAAATTCTGAAAGGTTGAAATTTTGCATTAAGTGAAATTCTTTGTTTCCATCTTTTTCTTTATTTTACTTTTGTCTTTTACACTTCATTAGTTTCACTTCCATACCCCTTGACTTAAGACAAGCCTTAAAAATAATGCTAAAATTAAAAATTCTTAGACTTTCATGTTTGTAGGGTTAACCAACTAGTTCAGGATTAGGGCCTTGGATTAGGTTGGAGAGGAAACTCTTCAAGGATTTTAAATCAAACATTGGAGTTTGAGTTAGGGAGTGTCTAAGTCTAGTATAGTGAAATTTATTTGGGACCCCACTCTAATATAGGTGATAAACATGAGGTCGCGTGCGGAAAGGTAGCGGAGATAACCCCTCCAAAGCTGGACCAATCGTAGTGGAGAACACATATAGAGGGCTTGTTTTTGGATTCCGTCAATTGCATTTGCCACGGGGCTTCGTGGGTCTTGAATCCGTTCAAGGTCCTCAGTTATCTTCTAGACCACTTGCTTTCGATACCCTTGACAGGTTTCGGGCTTGATACCCTGCTCATTGTGGTCTACCCAACTTTCGACTGTACCCGCCTGGTGACTGTTCGTGCGCTAGCAACCTAGTTGCTCATATTTTAGGGACTTACACAGGTGTCTGGGAGGGTATACCATGGTACCTAAGACATACATTGGGCCACACTTTGCAGAGTATACCCAGAGGGTGCTTCCGTGTTCAAGTTACACTTTCACCGGTAAGTTTCTCTAGTGTTGGTTGTTGTAACTGTTCTTCCAATTAATTTAGTGTTTTCCTGTCTTATCTCCTAGGTACTTTTTTAGTGTGTGTTACTTTTGAATGTTTAGACTACCCTAGAGTGTCTTGGATCTTCTCACATAGTGGAGGATCCTGAGATCCACTGGTCACAAAGGCTTCTTGGCCTACCACCAGTTACACTGGAGCCACCCCCGCCACCATTAAGGCAAAAGCTAGACCAACAAGGGTCTTTTGAAGTGACTGGGTCACAAGAAATTGTGCCTGCCTGACATCCAGAGGAACTGACCACGGAAGACCTTGGAGCGAACGCCCTTGGCCCGGTTGAAACCCCCACCACTGATTTTTTGGCAACTTTCATTGTACCAAGTCAATTTTATGAGTGCCAGACAGTGTCCCACGCAGTAATGGAAACAAATGTTGTTACCACTTCCGGGAATTATCAGTTCCCGTTACGGTTGTCACCATAGGAACGTTTCCACCTCCTAACCCACCGTCACCAGATCGAGCCACCATGGTCTTGACCACCTCTACGTCTCATAGTGGTTTGATCCCATATTTGGCAGCGGCCATGACCCCTTTCACACCAGGTGTGACAGGCCTTTCGTTCTCATATGGGATGCCAAGTTCGGGTACAAGTCTTGTACTTTCCTACTCCACTTTACAGACTTCAAGTCTGGGGGAAGGGAGCTCTAGCGCTCCTCTGCAAGGTCACATGGGGAGAAATCATTCTCCTTTTAACGCTTTCCCTTACGGAGGAGGTCACATACCTCCCTCATCCCCTTCGCTCAGTGGCTTGCATCAACAATCCGTCGGGCAACCTACATCCCATAGTTTATTTGGAGCAGGGAGTCAAGTACCACCTTCGCATAGTATGCCGGTAGGTTCAATGCCATTTTATTTGATTGGAGCATTTGGTAATAATGCCTTCTCATCGGTCGCTTTCCCAACTGGGGGCAATCCCAGTTTCGGACAATCTATTCCTATGCAGGGTACTATTCCTACACAGGGGGCAAACCTAGGAACTTTTTCTACATCAGGGCCTTGGAATTCATGGCGGGGATCTGTTCCCTCATCTGGAATGTTGATCTGGGGTAATTATTTGCACAATCAATGGAACCCCGGACAAACTACCATGCCTATCCCCGCAGGACCGACATGGGGCAACCCTTCCCAAAGTCCTTCGAATGTTATGCACGCCCATCCATCTATGTCCTATTTTGGGAATCATCCGATGACGTCTCCACATACGCAAAATCCATATGCTGGCCAGGGCCATGGTTTCTACCAGAATCTGGGCTAGCAGCCAAACTTTTCCTGGAAACCTGGTGCCAGTCAAACTCCAGGCCCCTTTTTCCCAGGTTATCACCAAAAACCCAAACTACCTTTCCTGGTGACTTTGCACTTGCCAGATTTGACAAGGTTGTTGAATGACCCTATCTGTCACGATCCATGTTGGCCTCCTATGTCGATGAACTTGCCTTCAGACATCCCAAAGTTTGAAGCCAAGCCTAACGAAGATCCAGGAGATCGTGTGACTACCTTCCATCTTTGGTGCTCTTCTAACTCATTGAAAGATGATTTTGTACAGTTACATTGTTTCAACATACTCTCATTAGGAGTGCCGTGAAATGGTACATTGAGTTCAATCGCTCAAGATACTCTTCCTTTAGTGAACTGGCGATGGCTTTCCTAAACCATTTCCAGTTACCTGTAAGATTTGACGTTGGCATAGAGTTGCTTGCTAATTTTGAACAGACGACACTAGACCATATCTCTGATCATATCCGAGAATGGAGACGTAGGAGGAGTTTAATTAAAGTGTCAGTCCCACCAGCATTCTTGATCAAGTGGTTCCTTAAGTCTTTGGTCCCACAGCTATCCAAATACGTCACAACGTCAGGAGTATTCTCCGAAGAAGACGCCATCATGAGAGCTCAACAATTTGAGCTCATCTATTCTCGGTCTGGTTTATTATACAACATCTTACCAGATGCGCCACGCTCAATACTGGATAAAACTAGATAGAGAGTTGGACCACATGCCGATGGTATTGTTGGATCCCCACAAACAAATCTTGCTAAAGAAATAATGAATCAGTTGTAATAGTTTTCTATACAACACACAGCGGCAAGCCAAACTACTTCTTTGGCTGCTCCCCCTACCAAAATGTCGGATGTACACACAGTGCAATCGACTAACGCAAAGGCCACCCAGCAGCCTGAAGGAAAGAAAAAACAACGAAAAAAGGGTAAGGGGGATAAGAAACCCACCGATAATGTTGGCGAGGGAAATACTAAAAAATGGAAGGCAAGGTATCCATGCAATCTATTCATGGAAGACCACCCAACCCACCTATGTCCTCGTCTTGCGGAGGCCCAAAAGTTTGTGACACAACAACAGCCCGCCGGGTTAACTAATCCATTTCAACATGGAAAAAATCTAACTCAAGCCTCTACAAGCACGGAAGGGGGTATTCAAGGACCCCCTCCATCTTCGAACAACCCCTTATCCATGAATGTATATATGGTGAAAGGTGATTCTTTTCTATCAACTAGAGCACATGACTATAGTCAACCAAGCACTTCTGAGAAGGGAAAAGAAGCCGAACTCCCATATCTTCCTCTACAGATTGAGAAGACATTGGGTGAAACAATGACATGCATCCCCAAAGGTGCGTTCAAGAGATCTTCTCACAACCCTAATGCAAGGGCCACCCAGAACTACTCTGTGGTGGAGGATTTATCACAAACCCCTTGTGCGATGTCTGCTTTGGAGGTCCTCCAAAGTTGTCCTTCCCAAAGGAAAGATTTGTTAACATATTTAGGGTCTACCAAGACTTGTAATCTGGGTACAATCATGCTATATACAATCGAATTAAAACCTCATATGCCTTACCACGTAGTGTTTTAGATAGTAGTGGCTCATCCCACAAAAACGTTTACAAGGAATATCTTTCGCACGGTAGTGGATGAGGGCGCCTCGACATGAGTTATGTCGTTAGCATGTTGGAAGGCCATCGGCCAGCCTGTTCTGTCTCTGTCACCTACTCTCCTCACTACTTTCGACGGTCGTTCATTCTGACCACATGGTATCATTCCATCTTTCCCTATGTAGTTAGGAGGGAAGACCGTGTGCGTCGAGGTAGAAGTAGTCGACGCTCCCCTCGACTATAATATTTTGTTAGGAAGGATTTGGACTTACGCTATGTAAGTTGTGGTCACTACAGTTTTCTATGTCTTTTTGTTTCCACACGAGGGTCAGATTGTGACCATAGATCAATTGTCTTTCTCCAGACCTGACCTGTCACTAGGGGCATCCACAGTGCCAATGATTGATAATCCTCAACCAGGTGTTGTTAACATAGGGGTTGGTTTGTACCCATCCTTGATGGGTACCTTTGATTACCCACCCTCTCAAGGCGATATCAAATTTATATCCAATCATCATAAGGTTGATATTTTTTAGGTTTCATTGTTCCGCATGACTTACTTCGATGACCCGTGGACACTTCCTTCCTCATCAGCCATGACATATGAGACAGGGCACTCGGGTATGTCCTTGCCCTTGTTTACTGTCGAAGTAGCGTACTCTTTAGTCCAGCAAGATTCAGCTAACCCTGATTTGACTCCTACACAAGAGTTAGATCCTCTGCTAGAGCCTATTTGGGCTTAGGGTTCTCTCACTGGCACCGATTCGTTAGACTTAGTCTTGCCCACCGACGAAGCAATAATCGAAGCAATGACTAGTCTAGACAAACCCTGGGAAAATATTCATCACAGATCATACTTCCTCCCAGAGTTACACCGAATCGAAGCAAGAGAATTCACCATGACTATGACGGGAGATCAGTCTTTTCCTATTAACCCCTTAGCTACACATGAGGTTTATGTTGAAGGTAATATGGAAACTATCACTAAAACCTTACCGATCAATATCTCCCGAAATCTTGGCGTCATGGAGAATGTCTTCATAGGAGAGGATTTCTCCCTCGAAGAGATTCAAATCTACATCGATCTTTTCAAAGAGTTCCACGACATTTTTGCCTGGTCTTATGAGGAAATGCCAGGCATTGATCCAAAAATAGTCGAACATGAAATCACAACTTATCCTGATGCCAAGAAAGTTTGGTAGAAGCTTCGTCCAGTTAATCCAAAGAAATCAGCAGCCACTAAGGTTGAGGTCGAGAAATTGCTAAAGGTAGGTTTTATCTATCCTATCCATTTGACCCAATGGGTGTCGAATCCTATGTCGGTCAATAAAAAACAAGGCACGGTTCGTGTATGTACCGACTTCCGTGATTTGAACAAGGCATGTCCCAAAGATAATTTTCCAACTCCATTCATCGATCATATCATTGATGAATGTGCCGGTTACAAGGCCTTTTATTTCATGGATGGTTTTTCAAGATATAATCAAATCCAGATCAAACCCGAGGACCAACATAAAATGGCATTCATTTGCCCTTGGGGTACATTCACATATCATAAGATGCCTTTTGGTCTTAAAAATGTTGGAGAAACTTTTCAGCGGACCATGTCTTTTGCTTTCCATGACCTCAAGCATATAGTCTAGGCCTATTTATATGATTTAGCATCGCGATATCACAAGAGAACAGATCATCCCAAGCACCCCTAACTTATCTTCTAACGTTGTCGCTGTTAACTCCCAAAATAGCACCGTCATTTTGTGCCCACTTTCAACAGCTAAGGAGATCGTTTCATTAGTTGGCGCGCTGTTGAAAGTGTCAAATCTTAAAAGGTTCTTAAAATCAGTTCTCGGGTGGCGCGCTGTCAAAGATACATGCTTTCAACAGCTAAGGAGGGTCTTCTACAAAGTGGCGCGCTGTGGAAAGTGCATACTTTCCGCAGCTAACAGGGGCTTACAAAGAGGCACGCTGAGGAAAATCAAGATTATCAATAGCTAACAGAGGCTGTACTTCCGGGTTGGCAACATAAGATCAAATCTTTGGTTCCATATCAGGCATTGTTCACAAAGGACCGTTTAGGGTTTTGAATTGCAAATGGAAAGAATGATACTTAAACTTGCAGGGAACTTTTCAATCCCTTCCTGAGCTCCAAATTAAGATCTAACAACACCATTGGAAAGCTGAGATTTTCTAGATGTCGATCGACTATTCATATATGAAAAATGGATTTTTAATGACCAAGAAATTCGATTTTGAAAATCTGTCCGCTTTCAACAGCGCAGAAGGCAGAATTTTTGACCCGTTAGCTGTTGAAAGTGGCGACTTTCCGCAGCTAAGGAGCGTTTTTTTACAGGCTATGCGCTGTGGAAAGCCTGTAACGGCCAGAATGTTACGATTTT
>ML793140.1:190704-201741 GCA_009831015.1 Picea engelmannii
TTACAAGGGTTTCCAACAAGGTGAAACCATGTGTAGTTCCTGTGTGTATTCTTTCCCAACTATATTTTTACCCACTTAACTACATATCACTATGGTTCTTTATAGACACCGGAACATGTCTCTATCCTTAAACAAAAAAAAAACTAAAAAATTATTGAGGAAAGTGCTATGACACCACTTGTAAGGTACCAAATAGTAATATTCAAAGAAAGACAACAAATATTATCAAAAATTTTAGAACAAAGAAACATAAGAGTAATAACAATAACAATATGGATCAAAATATGATACCTTTATTACTCTAGAAAGCAATTTTCACTTGTCTCTTTGAGGGGGAAACCTCCAATAGAACAGAGCTCAAGTAACAAATGATTCCACAAGACAACTCTTACAATTCTTTCTACCTCTATATATACTAATTCTATATTATTAAGAAAATTTTAGAGGAGGAACGCTCTAGTAAGTCTTCCTACAATAGTTGTGTTCACATTAGATACTAGAGGATGTGCAAGAGAAATAGGTGAATGTCACTCCACTTTTGATTGATAACACTTTTACAATCAAATTGGCCAAGAATAATATATTCCATGATTGAACCAATCACATCAACACAAAGTACCATTTCATTCGACATCATGTAGAGGCCAATACCATTCAGCTAATACATTGTTTCACAAGTGAGCAAATTGTAGACATTTTCACCAAAGCGCATGGAAGAGAAAAGTTTGAAATTTTAGAAAGATGATTGGACTTACAAACACCCCTTTGGATTAAGGGGGAATGTCAATTACCTAATCCTTGGAATTATGGTACTATAAAGTTATTGTAAATAATTAATCTAGGAAAAAATGAAGAGTCATAAGTGAATAGGAACATCCATCCAACCTCTAAAAAGATGAAACCAAAGGCTATATGTTTATATATATATATATATATATATCACTCACTTTAATACAAAACTATTGATGCATGGAGTTATTCATCTTGGCCTATCAGGATATAGGCTATGATTCCTCATTTTATTTCATGGAAGGTTTGGATCACTCGAAAAAAATTTCCTTTTGAATAGCTACATAACCATTAATAGTGTTGGACACACCTACCACACTTAGAGGGAAGGGTGAATGAGTGTGGGACTCTTTTTCCCAAAACTTCCCTCTTGCACAAAAACTCATCAATTAGCATTAAACATTTATTCATTACCCATTGGTGTCATTTATAATCAGTTAGATGCGAGCACATATCAACAACATATATCAACAATATATCATCAACAAGTCATCACCACAATGAACACAAAGAACACAAGATGTATGTACAATTTTTTTTTTATTACAGACTACAATCCTTGGGGTTTATCAGCAACAACTAAATAGAGTACAACTCTGTAAGAGCACCTGCTCTATAATGCAAGACTCAGATTACACCCTCGGCACCAACTGAGATGAGGCAAAAATCCTCAACAGATATCAATCTTTCAATAGGTACACGACCTGTCAGTAGTGTAGCCCATGTGTTCACACGCCCTGACTCACTATATCCCACATGTGCACACGGTCAGTGTATAATGCAACAAGCGTATGCTTCTAAGCAACTAGGGTTTTGCTTTTCTTCACATGCTCAGATCCTCTGCAACATGCAATCACTTTCTCTTCTATCTTCCACTGTCCAAACTAACCCACAACCAGTCACAATACATCCAAGCTCTCCAATAGCTTGCTCATGCTCCACAACAAATCAATATGAATGTTATCTCAATCATGTATAAACAACTTGTCACACACCCACTACAGGGCATAGAATAATAATCAAATTTCTCTTTCTTAGTTAGTCGAATCCTTCATCCATGGTCTCTAATACTGGGCGATGGATCTTCAAAGTTCCCGAGCTGAAGTAGATCTTTGATTCCCTACTGGAATCTCATGAACAAATCCACAGGTCCCTTAATAGAATTATGTCGGCATGACTAAGCACCAAGCGTGAGCTCCCTCCTCCACGTGACCACTACTCGTGACCATAGAGATTAATCAAAAAGCACATCGCATTTCATGATACCAGGGATCCCAATGTCAAGCACCTCGTTCCTCTAAATATCAAAACCCCGAAAAGCACTAACGGGTGGTAAGATCCTCCCTTTAGCCTTCTCCACTCGCATGACCATGTCCTGTGGCCTAGGGCTATTCCTCCGAGTCCTTCGGATTTCTCGATTCAAGGAATCGCGATCCAGTGCCCCTCTTCCTTTCCTTTTCAAATCCCCAATGAATTAAATCAACGGTCCAGATCTGAGTTAGGTCGACGGCCCACAAGCCCCATGATCTAACGACTGTGATCTCTCTTAAACCAATGACTAGGATTAAGTCATGATTTCATGACTCACAAGTTCTAAGAAATCCTCTTGTTGACTTCTTTCAGCGACGAGTCAGCAAAATTCCTAACTCTCACCACGTGTCCTCTACAAAAGAATGGTCCAGATCTGTCATGACCTGACGGTCACGATTCATTGTCGGTGATTCCCCGTCAAGAGTCTAGGGAAGCCTTCTCTTGTGATTTCCCGGTGTCGAAACGCCGACCGGCAGCCATGTGTCCCTCCGATGGACGGTTGCGACCTTTAGCCATGATCAACAGTTGTGATATTTTCAGGATGATCAATGGTCGCGATCAAATCCTGGCTTTCTCCTTTTCAGGAATTTGGGAGAGTCTTCACTCCCATTTCCCCGGTGTCAAATCCTCGATGGATGTGGATCTTTGACACACGTCCTCTGGGATGGATGATAATGATGCTTTCAAGAATTTGACGAGTCCTCTCTCCCCTGCATGCACCAGGTTAAACCTCGTGTGCCTTTTCTAGATCCGATGGCTATCAATCCCCTGTGCTCGATGTGACAGTTCAGATCTATTCTCCTGCGCACTCTTCTCCAGCTATCTGGACGTAGTCTCCAACGGTCTAGATTTTCCCCTACGAATTGGTGATTCTCCTTTCAGGACTTTGGGGAAATCCTCACCTCTATTTTCCCAAATTGAACCAATGGTTCAAATCTGATTTTGATCACAATCTCTATCACTCCTGAGATTTCATATGCTCTGAAACCTCCAAAGGGTTTCTCGACCTCTGCACTCCATGCGAGCTTCTTGCACACAATGGTTCGATCCTTCCTGAGCTTGTCTAGGAATTAAGGAGTTCTGGGTTCGGTTTGCCTCGCAGAGAGCCTGTGTCGATCTGCACTACCTCTCCTAAGCTTAACAAACTTTGTCCTCCAAGGGACTCTAAACAATTCGGAGGGTTTGCATGCGTACATGAAACTGTGTTTGGGGTCTACAAACACATAGTTCGTGACTCTGGCTTATGCCTCCACAAGACACAACCATTTACAAGTATAAAATCATCTCCTAACCATATAATTTCTTACTATCCTAGTTATACAATCAAGCAGAAATAAGTGGGATACATTATATCCATTAATAAATATGCACAATTCCTGAAACATACACAGTATAACCAATTCATACACAGTTACGGCTAAATTACACAAGGTAGGAAATCGCTTATCTATTACAGGTTTCCGCCAACCAACTGACTATGGGTGTTCATCTTTCCACCTGAACATAGGCACAGAGGCATTCATTCTTAGCACTCTGGCCACCCCCATGCCAAGCCATGATATCACCAGGTAATTCTCACACTTCTCAAGGGTTATTCCTCCGTTTTCACTTCTGTTTGAGTCATGTTCTCTATAACTCAGATCTTTCTCTCTCGGTTATGGCCTTGGTGAGGTTTCTCAAATGCTCCTTGGCATCAAGCTCACAGACTTCAGTTTGTGACTCACTGGAGAACTCTGCGCATATCCCTTGCGAGCTTACGCTCTTTTTTGTCCGGTGTCTCCTCTCCCCTTTGTATCCCTCTTACCTTGGAAGGTTTTCCAACCTATCATGTTCCTTCTGTCAGAAGAAAACTCAGGTTTGCAGTTCCCTGCGGTACTTCGGGCTAACAGCCCATGTTTCCATTCATGGGGGTGGTTGATAATTCAACCATTTGTCCTTTCTTCATTAACTGATTTCTCTCCTTGGGATCCGAAAGAGGTTGTCATCCTCATCAAGGGAAATTTGGGGTTATTTGTCATAATGAACCCTCTCTTATAGTTTTCAAATTCTTCCTCTAGTGATATCATGGCCAGTACTTTCAAGGCTTCACCCCCACAGTCCGTTATTGGCAACTCAAACAATAATACATTTACATTGTCCTCATGCATTAGCATGGTAATTCCTATTTTATGATTAATTACAAATTGGGGGAAATAGGGTGTTACAATTCCCTCCCCCTTAAAGTAACATCGTCCTTGGTGTTCTTTCTCAAAAACACCTGTCACACCTTTCTCATTCATCCACTTCAGAAGTCTTGACCTTCGTCCTCGGTCAGGTCCTCTTTTGGGATCTTAATCTTCGTCATCTTCCTTCAATAATTCTTGGACAACAAGCACATTAATCACAATTTTGTACGAAAACATCTTACTGTTGTTCAAAATTCAAAAGGAAAATTTTATAATCTTAGCACAATACTTATATGTGCAGTTTGTGGATCTATATCCACATGGTAGTTTTTTTATCCATGCTCATCACTTTCCTTGATGTACCCATTGGGTGCATGATTGCAATTCAATAGTTCACAAGAGCTATCATGATTTCCTCTTCCTTTCCAAGGTTTTTTCGCACGGGAAACTACCCACTATGTGCATGATCCCAATAGTTTACAAGAATTATTAAGGTCTCCTCTTCCTTGCAGTCACTCACTCTCCAAGCCCAGGCTCAGGCATCCCCTTCACTGCTATACAGTCCCTCGGGTGATCCATCTTTCCTTGCCAAGGTTTTCTCGCACAGGAAAATTTTAGAGACTCTATCGAGTCTTACAATCGAGGCGTCTCTTAGACTTTCTCTGTCGAGGCATACCTCCGGCTTGTGTTACCTCAACACAATAATTTTCAAACGATCATGGCTTATCACGGGGTTTTCATGGCTCAGTAGTAGCCATGTTCATCATCTTCAACTTTGACAGCCCTCATCTGTCCTTTCTGGACATATCTTTTCTTCTCACCTGTATCACATGTATACAAAATTCATGAGACATCATTATAAATTCTAACTTTTAGAATTTTATTGCAAATCTGTCACCCACGGAGTTTCCAATCTCACAATTTGTTTTCATATTTGTTCTACATAGGAACCAGATTCATAATTATGGGACTTTCCTTCCCATAATGGTTTGGCTCAGCAGGAAATTGGCCTTCCTTATGGGCTTACAATGTTGACATATCCAAGACCCCTTTGCTTCTTGCACTTTCAACTTCAATCAGCCAAACAACTTGTTAGCTTTTCCATGCATATACATTTTATTGCACCTTTACAACATCGTCACAACAATTTCAGAATTGTGCATACTTAATAATTAAATTACTTTCTCAAAAAGGAAATACCATTCCTTGTAGTTTGGCTCAGCAGGCAATCAGTCTTCCTTATGGACTTACAACACTGCCATATCCAAGACCCTTTCCTCCCTGCAATTTCATTCTTTACACGGCCAAACAATTGTTAGTTTTTCGTGTACATTACCTTTTTTGAAAATCAAGTATACTAACAGTGCAGTTCATTTCATCTATTCAAGGATTCAAAGTGAAAGGATACATCATCCCTTACTTATGCATCATTCCAGCCTACCAAATTTTCAAAATGTGATTCGGATATCAATTGATTTTAATGAATGCACCAACATTTGTGGCCACATTCATACCGAATGCACCCTTGCATTGATTTCAAGTTTGTCACACTTTATGACAGTTTCTTGGCCATGGTGTGTTGGAACTTAACCAACCTCTCCACCACATGGCCTATTCGTTTTCATTCATTCTTACAACAGGACCATGTTTCCTGCTATAGGCCGATCATGACCCCAAATCGGTATACCAGAACTCAAAGTTTCACATGAATGATTTTAAGCACTCCTTGATTGGTCAACGCATTCATGACATATCAGTTCATGAATTCTCCCAATGGTTACAAACAGTGTTTACTACCAAAGGTTCATACCTCCATTATTCAGGTTATCTTGCCCGAATCATACCTTACTTGGGTATCCAAGGCATACAACTGCCTTTCAAAGTTCATGCATAACACTAAGACAATAAAATATTTCAGAAGGGGTTCTTACCAAATCCCTTCATACCTTGTGCCACATAGGAATGAATATCTTTATACCGATTCTTGGCTGCTAGCACTCTCTTTCTGATCTCTACCTCATCAACAGTGCTTTAGTGGGATTTTCACAATCCTGTCAACAATATTTCGACCGCAGCCTTCCCATGGTCACCCTCTGCTTGAGGTTGTTCATTATTGGCAACTGTCTTTCTCAACATTTCCAATATTATTTCTTTCTACACATGACATACACCTTAGGCACATTAGTCGTCATGTAAATTAAAATGCAAGTACCATAGCATTTAAATTAATAAAATATTTTCAGACATGTCCCGACATATCTGTATGTACTTCATCACACTATCCTTAATGTTTTCATGAGTGCAACACAATAGTTCTCAATCATTTTCACAATATTACAACCATCATCATTATGGTGTCAAAACATTTTCATTCATCAATGTACTAGCTTTCTCATCCCATAGAAAACAAAATACACAGCAAGGAAATAATTGAGGGCTCTCCCCTTCTTCAAATTCTTTCTACATCACCTGGGGATTTTCAGCCCAGTCGAGTTATCTCTAAGGTCTCAATACCTTTTCTTAATCATGGCCTCAACCAAGACTAAGTAGTTAAACGTACTCATTTATTCATTTAATCATACTCAAGGGGTTTACTTTCCTTTTAGAAACTATATCGGTTTCCATGACAGTTCTTTTAATCCTACGGCTCTTTTAAACAATTTAGGGTTATTAGGGTGAGGAAAGTGTTCCTCCTTTACTTATGCACTATTTTTTTCTTTTTTTTCTTTTTTTTGTATTGTGGTCTTTCTACTCTTTTCCTGAGTAACCCTGGGTTAGGCTCATCCTAACTCTTACGATACATCAGCATGCTTTAGTAGCAACTTTTTGTTCATAATGGATCATAGACCTGTGCATCTTGATCATCATTATTCAGCCCTCAGAGTGGTTATCATTCAGTTTTTAGTCTTCTATTAATTACATGATACTTTAAAAATGTAGTCCAGGATTCTTATATATAGACAGGCTTTGTAGCCCATTGTCCAACCTTCAACAATTATTTGGGTTGTGACTTTGTTCCTCTGACAGAGTCCTTATACAGTTCCTCCATCGATAACTCCTTTGGTATGCAACTTCCTTGTTGCATATCATCCAACACTATCTGTGATGGCCTCAAGCTCGAATTAGCTTCATCTTGTTAATAAGCATTCTTTAAGGGACATAGACATACCTTTCTGGTATGCATTCCAAATTATGCATCCACACATGTTATAGGTTTTTGTTAACTTACATCCACGATGTACTTAGCTATACTCATCATCGTAAGCGTGTGTGCAGTTTCCATAGGTATATTTTATAGCCCACATGCATCTCTACTGTTAAGATCATTCAATTCAGATTCATTCACAATCCTTCTCATGTGATGCTCAAAGGCGTAATCATTTGTCTCTTATTATGACAATAGAGCATCTTTGCTCATTTACCCTTTCATCTAATTATATTGGTACTTCCTGAGGAAATGGAATACATTCCCCTCGGGATATTATTTGGAACAGAACTTTCATGACTCCCCAGAATGGAGTCAGTTATGCCTCCATAGTATTCATTTAATTTGGACAAGAGCAATACTTGCTTCACATTTCACTCATCAGGGAAATCATATTGGGCCTCTAGTATACTTATACTCTTACATCATACATGTGCATTACTTTCACGTTTAATATCATTCATACCTTACCGGTATTAATATCAGGCTTCATATTATGAAGCTTCACAATGCATTAAACTCATGCACTCAGTACAATTGAACACAGCTAAGTATTCATCATACTATTTCATGCCTTCTCCTCATGCGACCACCGGCGGTGACCACGATCTGAACTAAAAGGCGCTTCACATTTCATGATTTCGAGATTTCTGTTGCAAGGGAATCTGTTTCCTCGATCCCCAAAATCTGAAAACCTGAAAGATCGAGGCTAAGGTTTTCTCAGCTCTTTTATTCACATGACCCTTCGCTTGGAACCTGGGGTCAACTCCTAGACACCCGTCGGGATCCCGTGTTTCGGTGAATTCATGGAAAATGCTCCACTGATTCCCAAACATCTGATCCACGAGGCTCCAACAACCTAGATCCCTCGGTCTAGATCTCTCTGCCAATCAATGGTCCTGATCAAATCGATGATTTACCTTGCGTGACTTTGGGAAAGTCTACGCTTCTATTTTCCCAATAGTTGAAACCTCGAAGCTCTAGATCAACAACTCTCGTTGATTCCAATCTAATGGATATTATTCCTCCTGAGCTTGTGAGTGATGAGAGGTTATCAGCCTTATCTTCTCCATTGATCTACTAGATCTAATGGTTCACGGAATTTCGGTATTCCTCCCTTCGAGAACTCCACCGTCCATTCATATTTTCAATGACTTCCAGCCACAAACTTGGCATCAACTCTTCTGGAATTCGACCTCTGCGTTCAACCTCCATAGCTTTCAAATTTTTAACACAAGCTTGTTTCTATACGCACTCTTTGCGCTCTATATGCACACTCGGCATACAAAATTTCCCCACTATCTTCAACTATTCACATTCAAGCTTTATTATCATTGTTAGTTAGCATATCCCTACTCCGATAAGAGTAGTTACCATTTTAACAGAGGGGTTAAAGATATTCCTCTACTGAAATTCAACAAGAAATACCAAAATCACAGGTTCAATCTATAGCCCTTCTCCTCAAGGAGTAAATGTAGATAACAACATCTCCTTACATGACTCATACATGAGCCCAAGTAGGCCAAGTTTTGTAACCATGCTTTGATACCAATTTGTCACACACCCACTATAGGGCATAGAATAATAATCAAATTTCTCTTTCTTAGTTATTTGAATCCTTCATCCATGGTCTCTAATCCTGGGCGATGGACCTTCAAAGTTCCCGAGCTGAAGCAGCTCTTCGATTCCCTACTGGAATCTCACGAACAAATCCATAGGTCCCTTGATAGAATTCTGCCTGTGTGACTAAGCACCAAGCGTGAGCTCCCTCCTCCACGTGACCACTACTCGTGACCACAGAGCTTAATCAAAAAGCACGTCGCATTTCGTGATACCAGGGATCCCAATGTCAAGCACCTCATTCCTTTGAATCTCGAAACCCTAAAAGGGCTAACGGGTGGTAAGCTCCTCCCTTTAACCTTCTCCACTCACACAACCATGTCCTATGGCCTAGGGCTATAACTCTGAGTCCTTCAGATTTCGCGATTCGGGGAATCGCGATGTAGTGCCCCTCCTCCTTTCCATTTCAAATCCCCAATGAATTAAATCAACGATCCAGATCTGAGTTAGATCGACGGCCCACAAGCCTCATGATCTAACGGTTGTGATCTCTCTTAAACCAATGACTAGGATTAAGACATGATTTCACAACTCACGAGTTCTAATAACTCCTCCCATTGACTTCTTTCAGCAGCGAGTTAGTGAAATTCCTAACTCTTGCCACATGTCCTCTACAAATGGACGGTCCAAATCTGTCACGACCCAACGGTCACGATTCATTGTCGGCGATTCCCCGTCAAGAGTCTAGGGAAGCCTTCTCCTGTGATTTCTCGGTGTCGAAACGTCGACCGGCAGCCACGTGTCCCTCCGATGGATGGCTACAACCTTTAGCCACAATCAACAGTTGTGATATTTTTTGGATGATCAATGGTCACGATCAAATCCTGGCTTTCTCCTTTTCAGGAATTTGGGAGAGTCTTCACTCCCGTTTCCCTAGTGCCAAAACCCCGATGGATGTGGATCTTTGACACGCGTCCTCTGGGATGGATGATCCCGATGCTTTCATGACTTTGATGAGTCCTCTCTCCCCTGCATGCACCAGGTTAAACCTCGTGTGTATTTTATGGATCCAACGACTATCGGCCCCCTATGCTCGATCTGAAGGTTCAGATATATTCTCCTGCGTACTCTTCTCCGGTTGTCTGGACATAGGCTCCAACGATCCAGATTTTCCCCTGTGAATCGGCGATTCACCTTTCAGGAATTTGGGGAAATCCTCACCTCTATTTCCTCGAATTGAACCAATAGTTCAGATCTGATTTTGATCATGATCTCTATCACTCCTGAGCTTTCATACGCTCTGAAACCTCCAAAGGGTTTCTCGACCTCTGCACTCCATGCAAGGTTCTTGCACACAACGGTGCGATCCTTCCTGAGCTTGTCTAGGACTTAAGGAGTTATGGGTTCAGTTTTCCTTGCAGAGAGCCTGTGTTGATATGCACTACCTCTCCTAAGCTTAACAAACTTCATCCTCCAAGGGACTCTAAACAATTAGGAGGTTTGGCATGCGTACATGAAACTGTGTCTGGGGTCGACGAACACACAGTTTGTGACTCTGGCTTATGCCTCCAGAAGACACAAGAATTTACGAGTATAAATCATCTCCAAACCATATAATTTCTTACTGGCCTAGTTATACAATCAAGCATAAATAAGGGGGATATAGTATATCCATTAAGAAATATGTACAATTCCTGAAACATACACAGTATAACCAATTTATACACAGTTACAGCTAAATTACACAAGGTAGGAAATCGCTTATCTATTACAGGTTGTCGCCAACCAACTGACTGTGGGTGTTCATCCTTCCACCCGACCATAGGCACAGAGGCATTCATTCTTAGCACTCTGTCAACCACCGTGCCAAGCCATGATATCACTAGGGAATTCTCACACTTCTTGAGGGTTCTTCCTCCGTTTTCGCTTCTATTTGGGTCATGTTCTTTGTAACTCAGATCTTTCTCTCTCGGTTATGGCCTCGGCGAGTTTTCTTAGATGCTCCTC
>ML793140.1:280370-292691 GCA_009831015.1 Picea engelmannii
TATTCTCACTTTATTGTGTAATTCCTTGATCATACACATAAGTTGATTGTTGAATATATTGTGTTATCTTCACTTTGGTTGGTTCGTGTTGTCTTGGTCTTGACCTCACGAGAGCACCAGAGCAAAGTGGGAGCAACAGAGACCCTAGGAAGCGATATAAAGGTATGTTACTTGTTCCTTCCTATTTGTTAATTCAATGGTCAAAAATTAGGGAAAGAGTGATGTCCTGTCATGTTTTGTTCTAGATCCAGGTGGATCTAGAGAGATATGTTAGTGTCTGCACCTACCGATTAGTCCGATAACAAAATTGGCGACTCCACTGGGGAACAATCCCATTTTCTTTGTGGTTTTTGGTGTTTTTCTGTGGCCATTTTCTCTTGTTTTACTTTTCTCCTTTCCTATCAATCTCTGAGTCTTCAGGATATCCTAATAGACCCTCGGGGTCCAGAGGCCTTTTCAAAATTTGTTTCATTTTCCAAAAATTTGACTAGTTTCAGAGGTTCTCGCACTGCACTTCACTGTAGCCTGAGAGAATCTATAGAGTTCACACTCTGCCTTTAGGTTCAGTGCGAGGTTCTCGCACTCTGCTTAAGGGTCACCTGCGAGAATCACTGATTCTCACACTGTGTAGTATTGCCAGCCTGCGAACTCATTTTTCCAAAAATTTGGATTTGAGTTTTGGCATCTTCAACTGCCCAGATCAGTATAGGTGCCTCATAAGAGTTTCTTGGACCATTGATTGGTGTCTTTCTTGTCTTCGTTTTTGTGCATGAACAGTCTTAGGATTTCAAAGGCTCTTCTTGTCACTTTTTTCTTGACTTTCGTTTCTTGACTTTTCTTGGCATAACCATACTCTCTGATTTTGGAATCTGAGTGTGCTTGATTGGTTAAGGACCGGTGATAGGTTGAAAGTTAAGTTTCTTGGTCTTTATCATTTTCTTATTGTTTGAAAGATCACTTTTCTTATGCGATTGAAAAGACTATATTGGTTTGCTTTTTATTTTTTCCTTCATTGAAAGATTGGATTGGGTTTTATCATTGCTTGTTCATTGGTTTTTTATTTTCAGTACTCTCACTATCATGGTGTGGGTTCTTTTTGAAAAGTGAACAAACGTTTTTCTTTCAAAAAAAATATTTTTCGTCTTCGAAAACATTGAAAATCAATTGTTGAAATTATTGAAAAAGAAGCAATAGAGAATTGTTATTTGATGCGTGATTTGTTGCATTTGCATTTTAAAGGAAATTTTGCATTGTAGTTCAAGGTTGATCTAGAAAAATTTCTCTTTCCCTCCCATACATAGGATTCATTGAATGAAAATTGCTATATTTCATTCTCATCCATGCATTGTTGGTTCAGAGTCATACAACATAAGTTTCATCTCTATTTCCTTTGAGTAAATAACAACTCTTAATAACACTGCGCAATTGTAAAATATATCTAGTAACTCTTTTCTAGGGCTCTATTACACCAACATTTAGCTAAGCTAGCGCTTTGGAGTAGGAAGAGAGATACACTCTCCAAAAGCACAAAACACACAATAGCATCTTGTGTTAGGGAGTGTTAAATTCCATTTACAACATCTTGTCCTAGGAATCCCTTCTCACACAAGGGTCAAGCACGAGGTCGCATTGATATTGACAGAGTTACTCACCCTGCTTTTTTGATTTTCGTGTAGAGATTGCACGTATTACGGGGATCACTCGGAGGTATACCCAGAATGATGAGTGGAATCATTTTGAGTTGATTTCGGGCTAGATACCCTGCCCTTGCATGTGGATCGGACTATCGACTGTCCCCCCAGGCTTTATTGTTGTTGGTGGTGACATTAGTGGCCTATATTTCTAGGTTCTTACCCGAGGTGACTATGGAGGGGAAAGTCTTCACTGTACCTGGAATTAACGTTGACCAAACTCACTCGGGCTCCTTGGAGGGTATACCCATGATTATGTGTGGGAGCTTGCACCAGGGTGTAAGTCCGTTAAGTAGGTTGTCAGTGTAACTTTTCCACCCTAGCCCAGCCCCTTCTCATCTCGTTGTTGCGACGTTGGATTTCATCACCAACTAGTAGCTTCGAAATTCGAAGGTCTTGTTTGCTTGGTGTTGCTTCCTAGATTTTGTTTACTAGCGTGTGTTGTTTGTTTCTCGAAGTTGACCATAGGATTTTCTTCATGAATTTTGTCACTCGTTTACAATAGCTCCCCCACGTCATTCACGTAGAATGCAGGGTTTATCTTTAGAGCATCTAGAAGGTTCTCAACCCTTGCCTACAAGTACACCTCAGGGCTCTCCTCGGCAAAGTGAAGTCACAGTCGTCACCACACCCCAAGTGGAATGAACTGACTCTCTAAAACACTTTCGAATTACAAATACTCGAGAGGACTTTCGACTTCATCCCGATTCTGAGAGACATTTTATGCGAGCAAACTCTTCCGAAGACTTAATTGTTGTGTATTCTGGATCTTCGACTGGACTTGGGGACCAAGATCCTTTTTGGTCTACGGCCTTTTTTCAACGGGACCTTTTTGGTCCAGGTTCACCTATGATTTCTGAAATCTCTAGTACAAAGACAGTACCGGTGACTATCGCTTATCACTTTACCGTCCCTGCCGAAATGGCCCATCTCACAGCTACTACGAGTGTTCCAACTGGGTTTACTATGGTTAGTCTTGCTCATATCAACACACCGCGAACTCCCAACGTCGCTCTGACACTACCACCTGGATAGCATGCGTTGAATGCTTCGATTCCTACTCCTGCGCAAACTCCATCTGGCTCTCCTGGTGGTCCTTCTTCTTCTGGGCACTTTCTTCCCGGTTTTGTTCCAACACTCCCTCAATTTCCTTTTGGAGGACCTTCTTCATCTTCTATTGGAAATCCTAATCCTAGTGGCACTATTCTGTCATTCACTCCAAATTACCAGTTTTCGGTTGGTGGACAATTTCACCAAGGTGGTATGACACAACCTCCTCTAAGTGGGCACATTCCAATTGGAACTTTGCCCCCAATTGGAACACCACCTTCAATGGGAGGACCGACCCCTCCTTATGGGAAAAACATACCTTCATCCTTGGCCCAGTATTGGAATCAGTTGATACAAAATCCTCCTCAATCGACTGGAGGACAGCGATTTCCAGCTGCATCCGTAACACCCCCTAGCATGGGCCAACCATATCTAGGTTCGTTCAATCCCATTTGGGGGGCGAATGCTCAAACTCAAGCCCCTGTTCCATGGTATACTCCTATGAGCTACTATCCTCTTCAACCACCACCGAATATGCCTGGGTATTCACATTATATGCAGACTGCTTATGGTCCTACTGGTTTGCCGATAGGGCTTCCTCCCCAAAGCCACCAGTACCCGCAGGTGAATCGACAGTTACCCTTTCTTGCCACTTTGGATCTTCCAGATTTGTCAAGGATTTTAAATGATCCTATTCATCACTCTCCCCAATGGCCTGTTATCCCAGCCAAGCTTCCATCAGACATTCCTAAATTCGACGGCAAAGCGGGAGAGGACCCAAACAATCATGTTATGAATTTTCACCTATGGTGCTCATCCAACTCGTTGATGGATGACTCTATTCATTTACGTCTTTTTCAATGAACCCTTACAGGTTCTACTGTGAAGTGGTATATCGAATTGCCACGAAGTTTCTTCTCTGATTTGAACACCCTAGCTATGGCTTTCCTTACGCATTACCAGTTATCGATCCGTTATGACACGAGGACCGAGATTTTGACTTCCTTCAAACAGAACAAAGGCACTCATATATCTGATCACATCCATGAGTGGAGAAGGAGACGATGTCTCATTAAACTTGAGCTCCCCGATCAATTACTGGCCGAATGGTTTACAAAATCATTTGTGAACGACATCGGTAAGGACATTGCCATGGGTGGCATAGTCACGGAAGATCAGGATATAAGTCGTGCTCAATATCTTGACCTCGTTTATTCACAAATGGGAACCCTTTATGATTTATTACCTGACTTACCTCGTCCTAATACTTCCAGCACTTCAACTACTCCAGCTGCCTCGCATGCAGCTGACGGTGTGATTGGCACTACTCAAGCCCATTCACATTCCGCTTCAAGCACAAACCCTAAATCTGCTTCTTCTAATGTTCAAAATGCTGTGTCTCCTGCCACTCCCACCGACAAGACTTCTGAGGTAAATGTCGTCCAATCTACCCCAGCCGATAAAAACAAATCTAAAAAGGGGAGAGGTAAGAATAAGGAGGGAAAAAATAATTCTCAAGCAGAGAAAACCAAAACTACCCCTGTTGACGATCGGGATAAGCGCAAACCACGATACCCTTGCCTTATCTGTGGTGATGATCACTACACGAAGGATTTTCCATGACGTGCCAAGGTCACTAAGTTCCTTCAAGGAGCTCCAAAACCACCTGCACTGGTTGTCTTGTCCCAACCCTTCTCGTCTCAACAACAGGCTCAGTTAGTCATCCATGACCAACCCTCATCTTCTACCACCTCCTATGTTTTGATGTGTACTGGCGAATTCTAAGTTGAACAACGTTGCACCCACTACTTGAGACAAACATTATTCTCCCTCTAAGGAGAAGGTTGACGATTTACCCCCTTCTTTAGTACAACCCTCTCCTGCGGCTCCACCTACCAACGGTCCTCTTCATCTTGAACGACCGAGCCTCGACATAGTTCTATGACCACCCCCAAAGGGCTTCGTTCAGAAATCGTCTTTCAATCCTCATGTTTGTGCGGCCCAGAACTACAGCATTGTTGAAGATCTGGCCCAAGCACCTTCTACGATGTCAGCCCTTGAAGTCCTTCAAACTTGTCCAGCACAACGGAAGGCACTGTTGAAAGATATCGGTGGAATTGACCCAACGGATACGGATTTAATCATCTTTGACTTGGAAGATCACATTCCAAGGTTACCCCCTCAACTCACGTTCCATATCCAAGTGATTGTCTCTGACAAAAAAATTTGTCGCACTGTTATCGACGAGGGTGCCTCGACGTGTGTCATGTCTCTTGCTTGCTAGAAAGCCATTGGCTCTCCTTCTTTGAATGAATCCCAGAACACTCTTAAAGCCTTCAATGGCTCAGGTTTTAAGCCCTACGGTGTCCTTCCTTCATTTCCCATCACGTTAGAAGGCAAGACGGTCCAAGTCGAAGTGGAAGTCTTTGACGCTCCCCTTGATTATAATATTTTATTTGGCCGTAGCTGGATCGATTCCATGCGCGCCATTGTGTCGACCCTTTTCCATGTCGTACGTTTCCCTCATCAAGGAAAGGTTGTTACCGTCGACCAACTCACCTTCTTTGATTCTGATACCCGTACTGGCAATGTATCGTTTATCGCTAAAACCCCACCGGGTTATGAGAACGTCGGGGTAGGCCTTCTCAAGGACTCTTCGTTAATAGGTACTTTCCCCATTCCACTGCCCGATGTTCTACGTTCGTCGATTGCTTCTATCAACATGATCTCCACCTTGCCTCATGAACTTCCTACGTCTCACGACCCCTGGATAGTCCCTGACCCTGGAGATCATCTTCGTTTTGGCGATGAAATGTCGTTAAGTCCAGTTGAATCTGCCTATCAGACCATTCAATCGGAAACACCTTCTACCCCCTCTCTTGATGAGTTGTCTCCCGATCCTTTCAGTTTCATTTTTCCCACAGACGAGATGATCATGTTTGTCATGGAGGACACCCCTTGGGACGATGGACATCATCGTTCCATCCTTTTTCTGGAGCAACATACTCTTGAGAACTACCAACGGATTTCGACCCCGTCGACCGTTTTCGTCATCGCAACCGTTCCCGCGTCTGCACACGATGTGTTTTCCGAAGGGAACTTAAGCAATATCTCACCCACTATTCCCCTTGACATATCCGTTAAACTTGGAATAGTCGAAAATGTCCATATTGGAGCTTCATGTTCCCCTGACGAAATAGTCACCTATACGTCCCTTTTTAAAGAATTTTGTGATATCTTCGCTTGGAGTTACGAAGAAATGCCATGTATCGACCCTGAGATTGTGATACATGAGATAAATACATACCCTGATGTTAAACCCGTCCGGCAACGCCTTCGTCCAGTTCACCCACGTAAAGCGGTTGCTATAAAGCTCGAAGTCAAGAAACTTCTGAAAGCCATATTTATTTATCTAGTGGCTCTCACAGACTGGGTTTCCAATATTGTTCCGATCGACAAGAAACAAGGCACTATTCGTGTATGCGTTGATTATAGGGATATCAACAAATCTTGTCCCAAAGAAAACTTTCCTACCCCTTTCGTCGATCAGATTGTCGACGATTGCGTCGGAAGTGAAATATTCTCTCTCATGGATGGTTTCTTCGGCTATAATCAAATCAAAATTGTTCCCGAGGATCAACATAAGACTGTTTTTATTTTTCCTTGGGGTACTTTTGCCTATCGGAAACTTCCTTTCGGTCTCAAGAATGTTGGTGCCACTTTTCAACGTGCTATGTCTTATGCTTTTCATGATATCAAGCACATCGTTCAACCATATTTGGACGATTTACCCGCTCATTCTATGCACAGAGTCGATCACCCAACCCACCTCCGAGCCATTTTCATTCGCTGTCGGTTCTACCGTATACGTTTAAATCCTCATAAGTGTGTTTTATGTGTGGAATCTCGCCATCTTCTAGGTTTTATCATTTCGCGTCAAGGGATCCGGGTGGATCCTTTAAAGGTTGAGGCGATCCTTAATCTCCCTCCTCCTTCTACTCTTTGCCAGTTACAAAGTTTGCAGGGGAAAGCAATCTTTCTTCATCGTTTTATCCCAAGTTACGCCGAGATAACTTGTGGATTTACACGGCTATTAAAAAAGGATTCAGAGTTCATCTAGGATACCATTGCCAACAATTCTTTTGAATCTTTGAAGTTGTCCCTAACGCGAGCTCCGCTTCTCTTTCCCCCCGATTACAGTCGTGATTATTTCCTTTACCTTACTACCTCGGATTACACCATTGGCATGGTTCTTGTCCAAGAGGGTGATGCTCACGACGAACATGTTATTTACTACTTGAGTCGAAGTCTCACGCCGACATAAATCAAGTATCAACATGTCGAGAAAATGGCCTTGGCTGCCGTCCAAGCCGTCCAACGCTTCCAGCACTATATCCTCTCATGCAAGACTATGGTGATTTCTCATTGCAACCCTATGCAACACATTTTGACACGTCAATTGCTAGGGGGAAAATACTCCAAATGGATTGTGATACTCCAGGAGTTTGAATTGGAATTCGAATGCGCCAAGTCCAAGAAGTCCTTAGTTTTTGTTGAGTTGATATGTGATTTTCCCCATTCTGCAACGGAAACTGTAGCAGTTGATTCATTACCCGATGAATCTCTTTTATTTATTAGCACTGATGATCTTTGGTATGGGGATATCATTATATATCTCCAAACCCAGAATTTTCGGCCAACTTTGTCTAGTACTGACCGACGTCACATACGCTATCAAGCTCGTCAATACATTATCCTTGGGGATACTCTTTATCATCGAGGGATTGACTCTATTTTTCGACATTGCCTAACGTTCGACGAAGCCGAGAAATATCTGAATGACTGCCATTCTAGAGCATGTGGTGTTCATATGTCTAGGTATGCTACTGCCCAGAAGATCTTACGCGCAAGGTATTTTTGGCCTTCTTTGTTTAGCAACTGCATCATCGCCATTCAAAAATGCCATGCTTGCCAGACCTATAATCAGAAGATCCGATCACATCTCGCTCCTCTTCACCCTGTGGTCTCAGTTGGTCCCTTTGCGAAATGGGGCATCGATTTCATGACATGTCACCCTCACTTGGTCGGGGGGCATGGTTACATTATTGTAGTCGTTGATTACTTTACGAAATGGGCCGAGGCGATGCCGATAATTGACAACACTGGAAAGACCGCAGCATTGTTCATTTTTAATCACGTCATAGCTTGTTTTGGTGTTCCCCAAGCTATCGTCACCGATCACGGTAGCCACTTTAGGAATTTTATGATGTCCTAACTTACTGAAAAGTTGGGTCTTCACCATGATAACTCAATGCCCTATTATCCACAAGCCAACGGACAAGTCGAAGCGATTAACAAAGTTCTCATAACTATGCTCCGACGAATGATAGGGATTCATAAAACAAGTTGGCACACAATGTTATTTTTGGAATTGTGGGCATACCGGACATCCGTCAAGTCCGCTACTTGGTTTACACCTTTTCGATTAGTCTATGGTGTGGAAGCCATTCTCCCAATTGAATGCGAGAAACCTTCTTTAAAGCTACCTATTGAACTCCTACCCAACACTTCTGCTAAGGAAGAACGTCGATTGTATCTTATGCGATTAGACGAAACTCGACATGATGCCACCCTAGTCATAGAAGCTCAAAAAAAGCGTGTCAAGGCCCAATACGACAAGCATGTCAAGCCTCATGTTTTCTCCAAAGGTGATCTTGTTCTTCTCTATGAACAAGATCGAGATATGTTAGGAGCTGGGAAATTTGAACCCATGTGGCAAAGTCCTTATATCGTTCGACAAGTTTTGGAAAAAGGAGCTTATGAGTTAGTAGATTACGATGTTATCCGTTTGAGTGAACCCAGGAATGGGTTGTAATTGAAGAAGAACTATGCATAAAATCATATGTTCACAAGTACTTGTATTTTTATTGTATCGTACTTTTTTGTGTGTTACTATAGCTTGCTTTTGTCGTTATCTAGTCTCTGCCCTTATGTGACGTTGTGTTTGATTTCCAGATGTCAGAGTCTTTGCTACCCTATATTGGCTTCATTGATGGCACTAGCCGTAGTACTCAGAACCTTGCTTCCGCTGCGTGGGCTATTTACGCCCCCACAAACGAACTTGTCTCATTACGAGGTATGTGTCTCGGCCGTGCGACCAACAACATTGCAGAGTATAGCATCGTTATTGAATTATTGGTTGATGCTATCTCGCTCGGAATCCATCATTTTGTTGTGCAACTCGATTCGCAGCTTGTAGTACTACAGTTAAGTAATTTCTACACTATTTGAAGTCCTACTTTGTTACGGGTGTATTTGCGAATTCGCCTCTTGGAGCGTTATTTTGATTACATTGAATATCAACATATTCCTAGATGTTTAAATACATTAACAGATGCATTGGCTAATTATGTATTAGACAGACATTTGAATCATTTATAAATCAATCACATCAATGTTCACACAACACATGATAAACTGGTAGAAGCCGTCTATATATTTAACGATCAAAAGAGTTTTTTACAAAAAGTTTGTCCGAAGACCAAAATGTCAAAATCTGAAGCTCATAGCTTCTACAAAGTGACGTCATGGATGACGTTCACTGTAACACACGACTGCCCGAGCAACCCTATGGATCAGTCGACTCATGGATGCTGACACTCCTATAGTATGGCGTTGATCGCGTCGTGGAACCTCTTCCAGAGGCATGTCTGGAATATCTACGGTCAAGCCCTCTAGATTTTGTTCCACCACTTGATAATCCTCGGCATATTATGGCATTGCCACTACCTCTCCTTTCCGCTGAATGGGAGAAGTACCAGGAGGTCTGTAAGGTCCAACATCTGTGACATCAACAACGATTTTGTATTTGGTCTTTGGACGAACATATAAAACAAAAACATTTGAATATGAAAAATTCACAAAACATTTAAAAAGAGAAAAATCTGTGTACTTCTTACCAAGTTCCCCCCACTAAGCATCCTCTGGCAGTACTAAGTCTGGATCTCCTCGGAAATCCAACCCGGCATAAGCATAGTTGTCAACCATCAACATCTGTGGTTGAAGCCAGTCAAAGAAAGTATCATCATATTTGATGATCGGTCCTGCTACGTGCCGGGCCATGAGCCGACACCATCTCAGCATCCTTGGATCCCTGGGAGCTGGTAAATTCCACTCAACTTGCAATATCAGTAATGGAACCCTCTCAAGGAAGAAGGACACTAACAAAGATCTGTACCCGAATTGATTTAGGTCGCCTCGTCTGCATTTGGTCAACTACTTTTATATACTACAAAGCATTGCATCTGTCTAGTTGAACACCCGAGGTTCAGTACACTCAATAGCATATTGGAAGTAACTCTGTAACGCCATGTGAGGAGAAAAACTCCCAGCCATCCGAGCTATGGTGAATAGAATAGTACGGAGGGTCAAATATTGTACCCCCCAAATAGCTACTTTTCCTTTCTATCTCTCTGCCTCGAGAACACAGTGTAAACGACAGTACTCACTCATGGGCAGCCCACCACCTCTGCTACCAGTCAGGCTCACATAGTTACCCTGCCATGACAATCTAGTCAAAAAGTAAATGTCCTCAATATCTAAGGACTGTGTGTGGACCCCCACATGAAATACATGTTGATCAGGGTCCCACATACGCACCAGGTACTCTAACAACCTGACTTGGGCCCTCATGCCCGGGATATGAAAATACTTCAGGAGGCCACAGTTTCTCAAAGCAACAATAGTAGGTGGATGATTTCCAGCAATTGCATTGTCTTCTTCGTGCTCCCTTTTGCGCCATTCAAGAACCATTTTGATGGCCAATTATCTGCATAAGGAACACAAAAAGAAGATTATCAACTTTCTTCATGATTTGGTTCTCTTTCATTTGGTAAATTTTTTTAAAAAATTTCAGCTTTATGGTTCTCGCAGGTGCCCTTTGTGCACAGTGCGAGAACCTCGCAGGCTACTATGGGCTCACCTGCGAGAATGCCCCATTCTCGCAGGTCCCGTGTAGCCCACCTGTGAGAATGGAAAAACGCAAGTAGGGCTCCTAAAACCAACTCATAAATGAATTTTTAACCAATGGAAAAGCAAAATTAAACCATGAAAGTGTAAAGGACAAATAGCCTACCTTAATTTCGTTGACGGCTCACTGAATGGACGCTCGTAACTCCCGCAATCTGATGTCGAACTGTGAGGGTAAAAGAGGGGTTTTTTGAGCTCAAATAGTGGAAAGGTAAAAATGATATGGTAAAAAGAGTTTTTACTCCTTTTTATTTACTTTTTCTATGTCATTTGGTTTTTTATGATTATTTATCTATTAAACCCTAATCCCTAATGTCCTTTTGAGTGTAACTTTTGCAGGCGTAATGATTTCAATATTCCTGAACAGGGATACGGACATATTTTTTCTTTGTCATCACGTGTTTTGATTGTTTTTTATGGTTTTTGTATAAAACCTCGAGCGTGGTCTTTGTCCGTTCTTGCACTCGCAAATACATGAGAATGTGATCAAGCATACTTTTATCACTTTTTCGGGCTCAACAAGGTTATACGAAAAAGGAACCCCCCTGGAGTCCTCTTTAAGCTCTTTTCAGACTCTCTAAACATGAAAAGATAGCCGAGCGACCTTGCTATTTTCACGCTCAATAAAGTATTTGAAGTAAGCAGCTGGTGAGCAATAATTTATCTCTTTTTCGGTCTCATCCAGACTATTTTATGAAAAAGGAACTGAGAGAGTTCTCTTTTAAGTGTTTTTCCAGACTCTATAATCTTGAAAAACCTTTGAGTTTTCTATCTCTGGACTTGTTAAACAAACATTGACAGACCCATAATGGGACCGAACCACTCATTCTCAGGGTTCGTTAAACATACTCCAAAGGACTTATCTGAAGGATAAGCTTATATCAACAAGCATATGTTATCCTCCTCAAGCTTGCGTAAAAATAAAGAGGTACTCGCCAGAAATGGTGGGGAAAATTTGGGAAAGGGATATGTTTTCATCTTCATATTGATTGGCAGTAAGTGTCGCTCTTGAACATGACACCCCCTATTCATCATTTGAAGCCAGTTTGGGAAATCCATTTGCCTCTCATTCGATTTGCTACAAGGTCATTCCATGTGTCATCTTTGAGTTAATGCTGCCAAATCATTGGTCATGTCAATCATATGTTCAAGAGAATTCCATTTGAAACCTATACTGAGTCAGCCATCTGCAGTTATCCATTCTCTCTGTGTCGGCCTTCCCTGTGTCCAGTCCAATTTACATCATACTATGTTTCACCTTCAAAATCTGTTACTCATTTTGTGTCATTGATGGGGGATACATCAAGGCCCTCCTGTGACGATTTTTGTTCCGTCGACTTCAGCTCATTATCCGGAATCAAGACTTAGAAATTATTTGGTACCTTGGAGCCTGTATGCTTCAATGACAAGTTTCCTTGCTTTCGACAGTGGGTTTACATCATTGACCCCTGATCGAAAGATTCCATCGGATGTTCGACTTCAACTCATTCATTCACACTCGATGGATTGTACTAGAGTACCTTGGGAGTCATTGACATCAATGGTGATTTCC
>ML793140.1:292800-321437 GCA_009831015.1 Picea engelmannii
GATGGAGTATGTATAATCTGCGACACATAGATCCACTGTGTATGTCTCGTGGCTATGTCGTCTCACTTTGAAATTTCTCGCATAGATCCACAGTGTATTCTTGGTGGCTATGCTTTGACGGCATGGATCCACAGTCTATGATTGGTGGCCATGACCTATGTCTACAATGTCATCCGTCTATGATCTAAGTATGGGAATTCCTACCTCAGAATTGGTATATATGATATTCTGCATATGCTTGGTTGTTTGCAGGTTTCCGATTAGGTGTGCTCCTAGTTTCTGACACACACATGCAGCTTACAAAGTATTTTGGCTGTCACTGGTTCCAACCTCATACTTTGGGTGGCATTCTGTTACGCATGATTTTGGTCGTCATGATGATTTATTAATGATGGTGTACTCAGGCTCTTCATAAGAACTTTCTCCTGAGAAAAGTTACTTTCATCTCTTCCCAGAAAACTCATTTTTGAAGAAGGTTCGTAGGCTGCTAATACATTTGGATGCGAGAATGACCCATTCTCGCAGGTTGCTTTAAGCCAGGGTGCGAACTTCTCGCACTGTGTTGAATAGTTAGGGTGTGAACTCTTCCTAAAGCATGAAAAAGATGAATTCTCGATGCTTCTAAAAGGGAATCTTCTAGAAGAATGGGTTGGCATTCGAATGGTTATCTTTGTATTGGATTCCCTGATATTTTGGGATCATTCTTATCCAAGTAAGTATCTCATTCTCTCCTATATATTGAGGGAATTCTCATGGAAAAGGATAAGCAAGATTCATTGGAGAATTGGTGAAAGAATTGTGTGAAGGACTTAGCTTCAATAATAGCTTGGAGACTCTAGCAAGTCTATCAAGAGGATTTGATCTTCTTCGTGCAAGGACTGAACAAGTGTGTGTGTTGGAGCCAAGATCCATCGAAAGGAAGCTTGCGACATCAAGGCTATCAGGTTGTAATCTTTACTTTCAATTAATATGATACAGTGGCATGTCCCTTTCCCATAAAGCTATTCTCACTTTATTGTGTAATTCATTGATCATACACATAAGTTGACCGTTGAATATATTGTGCTATCTTCACTTTGGTTGGTTTGTGTTGTCTTGGTCTTGACCTCACGAGAGCACCGGAGCGAAGCGGGAGTAACAAAGACCCTAGGAAGTGATATAAAGGTATGTTACTTGTTCCTTCCTATTAGTTAATTCAATGGTCAAAACTTAGGGAAAGAGTCATGTCATGTCCTGTTTTGTTCTAGATCCAGGTGGATCTAGGGAGATCTGTTAGTGTCCGCACCTACCGATTAGTCCGATAGGGAGTTTAGTGTTCAAAAGTTTTGAGGGATGTTACAGAGAAAACTCCCAAAGCCCGAAGCTCTGAAGTAGTGAAGCCCTGAAGCTTTGAAGGTGTACTACATAATGAGTTTGCCAGTTTGATGGTCTGGGAGTTTTGTGATGTGCGGAAGGAGAAAACCGATGAAGCCCGAAGTTTCAAAGTCATGAAGCACAAGACTTACGTAGAATACTGACATCACCTAGAGTGACATGGGCATGTTGGACGCTTTCCACATGTCACTGATTTGTGTGCTTTTCAAAGACTATTCATGCCAGTTAGAACTTGACACATGTCACCCCTCAGATTGGGCCACCTGTCCACTTCTTTTGTTCTACCACATGGTACCCCTCTAGTGCATGGTTTCTTACTAAACTCTGGTGGTTCGCCAAATCGGCGTTCAGGAGAAAAGTTAAGTTCTACTGGGAAATTCGTCGAAGCCCAGAGTCCCGAAAAAATCCGTTGACCGTAGATATAAACAGAGAAGGAGGACCATCAATCTGTGAGTCCTCAGGTTTTAAAAAATTAAGTGTTCAGGAGATTTGGGGTTTGCGGGTGTAAAGTCTGTCGAAGCCCAAAGTTCCAAAGTCACAGAATGTCGAAGTGACGTGGCATGTCGACATCACCTAGGGTGATGTGGACCACTGTAAGCATGCCACATGTCAATTTGTTTCATTCCTTTGGTATTTTTGTTGTACCAATGAGAACCAGACATGAGCCAACCATTAATTGGACCACGTTTCACCTATTAGTTTGGCCACATGTAGACTCCCTTCTTTTGATACGTAGCACCCCTCTAGTGTGTAAGTATTGATAAGACTTCGGAAGTTCGAAGATTTGGCGTTCAAAGGAAATCAATTATGAATAAGGAATATCTTTTGAAGCTCGAAGCTTCGAAGAAGTAGTCGTTTCAAATTTCTCCACTTCGATGTTCATAGGAAATGAGGTTAGGTGAAAGGAAAACCTGTGAAGCCCAAACTTCTGGAGCCCCGGAGGCCCGAAGAACAGGATAAGTGCCTTGCAGCCAGCACTCGGTCACAGCCCGTTGATCTGGATTTTATGAGCAGAACGAAATGACTTTAGATTATTAACAAGTTCTTAACACAAAATAATAGAGATACAGTAAAACTGGTTTTCTATTCAATAAGAAAATAAGTTGAAACTGTAAAATGCAGCGGAAACAAGCTTGTTGGAATAGTGGCGACTTATCTCTGAGAAGAGATATGCGGTAGCGCTCACTGGAAAGAAGATGATTACAATGAGGCTCTAAAGGAATTTTTTACAATAAACAGGAATTCCAAAAACCCTAGACATCCAAAAACCTAACCCTAGGAGATGAAGCGCCAAAAGTCATGTGGGCCCCATTTGGGTTAGTTAGTACATCAACTTCCCAGGGTCGTAACGTTTGCATACGATCTCTGTTTTAGGCGTATGATAGCCCGTTGGAAAGGTGTCGTTGAGGAGATCAATTTTGGGGGAAATATAGAAGAAATATTTATTTTACTCCCCCTTTTCCAAAAAAACATCGTTTAGGGCCTCAAAACGGCTCCGGAAGTGAAAAACTACTAGAACTAGTAAAGTACCAAAATTGTCAGAAAATTGTTTTGAGCCAGTTGGAAAAGGTGGATGGGCACCAATATCCACCTAGATCAATCATCCATCCATAGGAAGTAATTGTCTCCATTTCATTGAGTTCCCCCATCAGATGAGGAAATTTCTGTTGAATTTGGCCCCGTGTGAGCCACTTGCCTTGGTGCAGGAGTTGCCCTGCTTTGACGACTCGATAAAGTTGGATCCTTTGTTGTCGAGTGCCCTTGATCAGTGTTTCCACAATATGATCACTCGATGCCTATTTTATGGAGTCGGGTTTGAGCTCGTTTGGTTTCCGTTGTTTTGTTATTTCTAAGGTGTCCAATAATGGTGGGAAATAAGGGCAAAGGAGATCCACGTTGAACATTGGGTGCAAGCCAAGGAAAGGAGGAATGTTGAGCTCAAAATCATTATCCCCCACGGCCTTGGTGATGGTGTACAGCCCATAATGGAGTGGGAAAAGCTTCCGATGGGGTCTTGTAAGGCATTCTTTCTGCAAGTGAAACCAAACTTTGTCCCCCACCTGAAACTTATGTGGCACCCAATGTTGATCATGGCGCTGCTTGTACTTGTCATTGGACTTATGTAGGATATCCTGAACCTGTTGGCGGATCTGATGGATCCGCTCAATGAACCGAGTGGCTTTGTCAGCTTTAGTTGGAGCAGGAGACAAGTCGGTCGAGGTGACCGCAAGAGGAAGTGCAACATCTATGGGACCCAAAAGTTGGAATCCCAACCCCACCTGAAAGGGGTTGTGGCCGGTTGAGCTATGCAGGTCTCGGTTGTAGCTATGTTGGACATATGGAAGGCTCTCATCCCATGTGCGAGGGTGCCTTGAATTATATATGTGAAGGATATGAAAAATCATTCGATTTATGACCTCGGTTTTTCCATCTATGTGGGGGTGGAAGGCCGTGGATTTGGTGAGCTTGGTGTCCATCAGTGACTAGAGGCTCGACCAGAATGTGTTGAGAAATCGACTATCTCGATCTAAGACAATGGTTTGTTCGATTCCAAAATGTACCCAGAATAGTTCAAAGAAGAGCTTGGCAGTGGCCTCTGCTATGATATTCTTCTTCCATGCAATCATAATAGCCATCTTAGAAAAGCGATCAACAACCACAAAAACATAGTCATTTCCCCGCTTGGTGGATGGGAGGCCCGACATGTAGTCCATTGATATGGATTCCCATGGCCTGTCAGGAGTAGGAAGAGGGGTGTAGGAAAATGTGGGTGGACACAAATATCCACCTAGATCAATCCTCCCTCCTTAGGAATCAATGGTCTCCATTACGTCGAGTTCCCCCATCAGATGAGGAAATTTCTGATGAATTTGGCCCCGGGAGAGCCACTTGCCTTGGTGCAGGAGTTGCCCTATTTTGACAACTCGATAAAGTTGAATCCTTTGTTGTCAAGCGCCCTTGATCTATGTGTCCACAATCTGATCACTAGATGCCTATTGTATGTAGTCAGGGTTGAGCTCTGTTGGTTTCAGTTGTTCTGCTACTTCTCAGGTGTCCAATAATGGTGGGAAATAAGAGAAAAGGAGATCCACGTTGAAAACTAGGTGCAGGCTAAGGAAAGGAGGAATGTTGAGCTCAAAACAATTATCCCCCACGGCCTTGGTGATGGTGTACGGACTATAACGGAGTGGGTGAAGCTTTCGATGGGGTCCTGTAAGGCATTTTTTCTGCAAGTGCAACAAAAATTTGTCGCCCACCTGAAACTTATGTGGCACCTAATGTTGATCATGGCGTTTCTTGTACTTGTAATTGGACTTCTGTAGGATATCCTGAACCTGTTGGTAGATGTGTTGGATCTTCTCAATGAACAAGGTGGCTTTGTCAGCATCAGTTGGAGCAGGAGATGAGTCGATCGAGGTGACCGCAAGGGGAAGTGCAACATCTATGGGACCCAATGGTTGGAATCTCAACCCCACCTGAAAGGGGTTGTGGTCGGTTGAGCTATGTACGGCTCATTTGTAGCTATGATGGACACATTGAAGGCTCTCATCCCATGTGTGAGTGGGATTTGAATTATACATGCAAAGGATATTCATAATCATTTGATTTACGACCTCAATTTGGCCATCTATCTAGGCGTGGAAGGCCGTGGATTTGGTGAGCTTGGTGTCCAGCAGTGACCAGAGACTCAACCAGTATGTGATGAGAAATCAACTGCCCCGATCTGAGACAATGGCTTGTGGGATTCCAAAATGTACCCAGACTCATTCAAAGAAGAGCTTTGCAGTAGCCTCTGTTGTGATGTTATTCTTGCAGGAAACCAGAATCACCATATTAGAAAAGCTATCAACAACCACAAAAACACAGTCATTTCCCCGCTTGGTGGACGGGAGGCCCGAAATGTAGTCCATTGAGATGGATTCCCATGGCCTTTCAAAAGTAGGAACAGGGGTGTACAGGCCATGTTTCTTAGTGGTCGGTTTGACAATAGCGCAGGCAGTGCAGGACCTGATATGCTTGTTGATCTCCTGTCGAAGTTTCGACCAGTAGAAATGTTTCTGTAGCATCGCCACTATCTTTTCGACGCTGAAGTGTCCTGCCACCCGACTGTAGTGGGATTCCCATATCATCTTCATTCGCTTGCTTGATGGCACACAGATATGGCCCAAATGACACAACAACCCATCCTAAAGATGGAAATTATTCACAATTGTGTTTGTACTCAACATTTTCTAGGTGGTGGCGAAGTCTAGGTCGGTCTCATAGAGTTGGGGCCATCCAAAGGTCTCATGGCCACAATATTATAGCACTCTGGTGAGTGTCACGACTGGCGGTCTCTTGAGGCAATCAGTAATGTGATTGGTGCTTCCTTTTTTATACTTGATGTTAAGGTGGAATTGTTGCAACTATGTGGACCACTTTTGATGGAGGTCATTCTACAATTTTCCATGTGTCTACATGAACTGCAGTGGCTTATGATCAGTGTGGATGACTGTCTCCTTCCCAAGAATTTAATGTCTCCACTATCGGCAGGATTGCACAATGGAGTACATTTCTTTGTCATAAGTAGGGTACTTACTGGCAGCATTTGATGGTGTCTCACTATGATAGGCCACGGGGTGGTTGTGCTGAGGGAGAATGGCACCCACAGCATAGTCTGAAGCATCTGCCTTGATCTCAAAGGGTTGTTGTAGGTATTGTAGTGAAAGTATTGGGGTTGAGCACAATTGTTGCTTTAAATCATCGAATGTTTTTTGTTGGGATCGACCCCACATAAATTTCTCCTTACCAGCACCCCTGGTTATTTGGCTGAGGGCCCTTTCAATAAGGGAGAATCCCAACATGAACCTGCAGTAGAAATTGACAAGGCCCAAGAAGCTCTGAAGCTCAGTGAGTGTGGTTGGGTTTGGTCAGTTACGGATGAATTATATCTTGGTTGGATCCACATGTATGCCATTTTGATCGAAAATGTATCCCAAGCAATGGACCCTGTCCATGCTGAAGGAGAATTTTTCCAAGTTGGTGTATAGCTTGTGTTGTCGCATGGTGTGCAGAACCTACTGAATATGCTGCAAGTGTTCGACCCAAGTCTTGTTGTAAATGAGAATGTCATCCAGATACACCACTACAAAAGTATTGGTGAATGGTCATAGGATAGCGTCCATCATCCTCATGAAAGTGGTTGGAGCATTTGGAAAACCAAAGGGCATGACCAACCATTCAAAAAGGCCTTCCTTTGACTTGAAGGCAGTCTTCTATACATATGTTTGTTCTATCGAGACCTAGTGGTAGCCAAACTTTAGATCAATCTTACTGAAGTATTTGGCCCCCGTGAGTTGATCAAGGAGGTCTTCGATTCGGGGAATCGATTACCCGTTTCTAACTGTGATTTTATTCAAATCCCGGTAATCAATGCAGAGTCGTCGGGTTCCATATTTCTTTTGTACCAGCATGATTGGGCTCCCGCAAGGTAATGAGATGGGAACGATGTGCCCCTTGTGGAGTAGTTTTTGGATTTGTCTCTTGATCTCCTCATTCTATAACAGAGAGCGGTGATAGACTGGCCCATTGGGAAACAGTGCGTCGGGGGTCAGATCGATGGGGTGCTTGACCTAGCAGTGCAGAGGTACCCCGGTAGGTGAGGAGAATATATTTGAGTATTCTTCCACGAACTTATCTACTTTATTTTGTTGTGTGGAGAGGTCAGCCGCAGAGACCTTGGATGTGGTTGTGATCTTTCTCTTATTCTGAGAGTGAATCACGAAGAAGACAAACTTCCCCATGTAAGAGATGACCTTCCTACAATGCCTAGCAGAGATCAAGAAAATAGCACTAGGTGGGACTGCCTCGGGTATCCTATACAATTTCTTGTTAAAAGTAATAATAACACTATGAGGCCTAGACTCATACACAACATGGCGTTTCCATAAATAAGGTTGTCTCAAAAGAACATCACAAAATTCGAGAGGAGCAACATCACACAATACCTCGTCTTTGAAGGGATTGATTTCGTACGACAGTCGGAACTGTTGGTTGACGCGGAATCGCTTCCTTGGCGAAGCCATCCAATGGTGTAGGGTTGTGGGTGTGGCGTTGTTAGTAGGTCCAGCCGCTTGATGACCTATTTTGAGATGAGGTTCTTATGGCTACCGCTATCAATGATAAACTGCAGCGGGGTGCCTTTTACCCACATCTGTGAATGGAAGAGGCGTTCTCCTTCTTATGGCTCGTCCGGTTCACCAGGTTGTAGCTTGTTGGTAGAAACGGTGGCACTGGGTTCCGTGTCAATGATCCATCTTCCCCTTTATGGTTTTGGCTCAGAGTCAAAACCCACGTCTGATTCAGAGGCTTTCACTTCAGCCACCAACGACTGCTTTAAGTGGAATTTAGCAGTGTTATGCCAAGGGATCTTATGGAAGTCGCACCACTTCCCGATATCTTTTTGGTGTCCTTCTTTACTTACGGATTGGAATGGTTGTCCTGATACTATCCATATTTTATTTGTTTTTTTTTCTATGGGTTGGGGCCACCATTTCCTAGATTTTGTTGTGAGGGATTCCCAGGCCCAAATTGTCGTGTCTTTTGTTTGAGCTTCTTCTCGATTTTGATGACATATCGGTAGGCCGCGCCCAAGGATAAGATGTCTAGATATTCCATTTCGGTCTGAATGTATCTATGGAGAGCACCGCAATACTTGAGCACCATACGTCTCTCTGAATCTTTGATACCCATCTTGGTGAGCAAGGTATGGAAGATATTTGTGAAATCTGGCACTGCTTGGTCTCTTTCTTGCCGCAGTGTGGTCCATTTGGTATACAAGTCGTCATAACTTTCAACAGGGTAGTATTTTTCCTTAATATTATCCCTGAAGGATTCCCAGGTGGTCGTGACTGTAAATAATGAGGGTTCCTCTATTTCCTTTTGCTCACGAAAAGTTTCCCACCAATATTTGACATGGGGAATGGATTTGAGGAGCGCAAAAGTAATCTTTTCTCTATTCGAAAAGTTATGGACAAAAAAATACCCTTCTAGTAGATTCAACCACTTGTCTATAGTATTTTTGTCTATCTGACCTTCAAATATAGGAATATAAAATTTTATTTGTACCTTGAAGGGGGCGGCGCATCCAATCGAAGAAGATGTGTCGCCTGTTGGTAGTCGTCGAAGGATTTGCGCGAAACTATCCATCATCCTGTTCCTTTGTTGTGTGAGGGATTCCTCAATCAACAGTTTGAAAGTATCTCATGTCCCATCATATTTATTTTCTCCTGCCATGAGAGGTCGCTAGAGCGTGTGAGAGCTTTTGTACTCAAGAGAAACAAGCTCGAGACCCAACTCTTTATACTCCGACCTCGTTGGGGACATGCATTAAGATGACAAGGAGCAGACCGTTATGATACCATTGATCTAGATTTTATGAGTAGAAAGAAATGACTATATATTATTAACAGGTTCTTAACACAAAATAACAAAGATATAGTCAAACTAGTTTTCTATTCAATAAGGAAATAAGTTGAAACCGTAAAATGCAACAAAAACAAGCTTGTTGGAATGGTGATGGCTTATCTCTGAGAAGAGATGTGACGGTTGCGCTCATTCGCAAGAAGATGATTACAATGAGGCTCTAAAGGATTTTTTTACAATAAATAGGAATGCCAAAAACCCTAGACATCCAAAAACCTAACCTAAGAGATGAAGCGCCAAAAGTCATGTGGGCCCCATTTGGGTAAGTTAGTACATCAACTTCCCAGGGTCGTAACTTTTGCATACGATCTTTGTTTTAGGCATATGATATCCCGTTGGAAAGGTATCGTCGAGGAGATTCATTTTTTTTTTGGGGGCGGGAAGGGGGGGTAACTCTTATATTTCTTCCCATCTTCCCAAAAAACATCGTTTAGGGCCTCAAAACGGCTCCGGAAGTGAAAAACTGCTAAAAATAGTAAATTACGCAAATTGCAAAAAAATTGTTTTGAGCCAATTGGAAAAGGTGGGTGGCCACTGATATACACCTGGATCACCCGTGGTCACATGTGTTCGGGGAACGAAGAAAAATGGATAGTGCCCGAATATTTTTTTTAAGAACAGAAAAGGGCTTAAAGAAGGAGCCTGTGAGGTTCTTGATTGTACAGACCTGCGATGAGCAAAGTAAAGAAGGCTTGTGAACTTGAAAATAAGGATCCAGCAAGGGTCCAAGAGCTAATTGGGCTATTAATAAGGAGAAATATTGTACATGGATTGCAGCATAGAAAAGACAATTTGTTCAAGTATCCATAACTTTATGCTCAGCATTCAGAATTGAGCAAGAAAGCACTCATTGGAAAGAGGATTCCAGGTATTCAACCATAATTGAAGATTGAGTAGCTTAGATCATAGGAAGTTAGAAGAATATTTATGTAGACCATAAAAGGAAAAATTGTGCATATGTTACTAAAATGGTATATTATGGTTCTAGCTAGCAGAATTTGTTGTATGCTCATTTTTTGATATAATGGTTACATTTTAAAATAGAAAAAGTACTAGAGATGCCTACAGATCGAAGAAACAAGGACAGAGATAATTCTTTTTTTTTACATTTGGGATTTTTAAGAATTTATTGGATCAGATGTTGGGTTCATAAGAAGCTTGGATAACCCTAATGATATTCTTGTTTGGGGAGTACAGCCCAGATTCATATGAAAGATGATTGCTTGAGGAAGCTACCACCTGAAAATGTCTATACTTAGTGAGTAATATGAAAGACTTATATGAAACTCTAATTTGGGAAAAGATTTCAGGATGACAAATATGCATACCATTTTGGGATGTAGAGTAAAAGAGTCTAGATCTGATATCAATAAGGGACAGAGGTACTCGAGGCAAGGGTGTTATGACAAGAATCTCTCACAAGATGATCAAAGGGTCAAGACTAAAGAATGATAAGGTAAAAAGGTACATTGCGGAAAGGTTTGTTCTATGTAGATTAATATATCAGGATGCTAGTATTCTAATAAAGGAATACCTGGACCATTGTCGCGCAGAGGAGAGGAAGTCCCAAATCTCCGAAGTACTAGAGTCGATCCTAGCCATCGGTAGGTAAGGACACATGGCATTAGATCATGAAATATGGAGACTTGGCACTCCGGAGGAACTTGGTCGAGAGTTGTTAAAGTGTGAAGACTCTCAAAGCTCTGAACAGTGGAGTGAATCCTAACCATTCACGCAAGATACAAGTGTTAGTAGATCGAGGGCAGTCCAGAAGACCGGCTATCCAGGAGAACAGAAGCGTGGAGTGCACAATACTCCTGAAACTTTGAAGAGCGGAGTAGATCCTCAACGTTGATCAGGAGATGACATGTGGCAGTAGATTCCATAGTCTGTAGATTTAGAACTACGTAGTGAAGGAGCGAAAAATCACTTGGGTGAAAATATTCCCGAAGTTTCAAAGAGTGGAGCTCATCCCAACCACTGACAGGAGGAGACATGTGTCATTAGATCTTGTAGTCTGGAGCCTCAGCACTCCGAAGGAAATTGAAACACAGAATTTCAAAGTTGAAAACTCCCAAATTCTTGGAGGCCAGAGTTAATCTCAACGATTGGTCGAGAGAGCCATGTGGAGGGAAGATTTCATTCTCCGATAGTTTGATGCTTCGGAGGGTTGAGAGTGTGGAAAATAATTAATTCCTAAAAGGGTCGAAGGAGTAAACCCTTGGATAATTGGGAGGGACTTTTTTATACACAAAAAGGAAAGATAATAATCGATAGTTGATCAACGAAGTGATCAACGATCGATAATCCATTGTGGAAACCTAAGAAGGGAAGAGGAATAATCAGAACTGCTCATCTTAGGGAAGTGTAACTGAGAGTGTCAAATTGCAGAAAAAAACAATGAAGGAAAGTTAAAATATTTGTTACCCATATTTTTGGATTGAGATGCCATAAGAGGTTATATCTTACTGGTGTAAGGATCTAAAAAATGAACGTTGTCATCTCATCATACAGTTGGAGAAACATAAGCATCTAGACGTGGAGAAATGCCAGATCAGTAATGGGTGAGATCATGACCATCGGATCCACGCGGAATAGATTAACGGACGAGAATGATTGTGGAAGTCCAAAGGAAAATTAACAAGGGGGTTATTTTACATCCCACAATCAACCGAGATCGTAGATATCCATCAAGAGGAAGATCAACGGTGGATGTTTATTTCCAATCCATCGCACATCTTTCCATTGTGGAATTCAGGGTTGTTGTTAAACCACGAGCATGTTCAAGGTCCGCAATTGACCAGGATCGTTGATCTTAAAGTGATCGACAGATCAACATTTTTTCCATTTTTGGGATTGGAACACGCATAATATTGTGGTTGTAATGCCTGGTGAAGAGTGCTTTAGGCTTAGTGCGATGGTAAGAAATAAATTGGTTCCTGGTAAAGGGAATTAAGCCTTGGTTATGGTTTTGAACATGAGGACCTTATATTAAGCTCCCGAAGGCTAAACAAAACTCTAATATATTATGAGAGCAGACAAGTTATTTGAAGGAAACCAGAAAGGTGCAGGATGATCCTAGGACACCCCTTTGTGGGTTTAGACCAACCTAAGGAGAAATTAGGGTTGCATAACTGTGGGTAAAAATCACGGGAGGTGCATCAATGTTGAAGATCCAAAGTCTATAAGACAGCATGATTGGAATTATAATGCATCCAAGTATGAGTTGGGATAGATGGATCTAGGAAATAAATAAAAGATGAAGGTTAATATCAGCTTAGTATTTGGCTGGAAATGCAAAGGAAGCCAAGAGTGATTTGGCTAGAAAGTGCTCATGTGAGAAATAATCATGCACAATGATGATAGTGAGAGCACAAGAAGATTTAGGAATCTGGAAAGAATTGAAGACTTCTGGGATCATCAAGGAAAATTGTTACAGGGAGGTAGAAGTTGTTGCAATTACTGTAGCAGCAAGTATGTTATCATTGGTTGGACAACCATAAAGGGAGAATGATTGCATGTTTGCAAGTATTGTTGATGATGTTGTTGCATATGGAAGGAAGAAACAGAAAGTTTAAGTGTTGATTATAATACTGATAAAAGGGGCATGAGAGATTCTACTCTCATCAGCTAATTAGGTAGTATCAAATTTGTTTAATGGAAGCTGTGTAGGTAAGTATTTCTCCTTGGAAATTATGCTGCATAATTGCCAAAGGGAAATTCAGGTAAGAATTTTCCCAAATTGAATTTTTATAATACCCAATATGGTATTGTTTAAGTGCATTAACATGAATGAGATACCACTAGGTGTGGTAAAGGCTAGAGGCATGTTATAGTTATCATATATTTTTAGCTTTCGAATGCACACATTGACATAGTAGCATGTCATATTAATTTGGTTATGAGTTAATAACCAAAGAAATAAAAGATAAGAACTTGTTATAGGAATGATGGTAGGAAAAATAGTCATGCATAAGACCAGGACATAGTTGGATATGGCAAAGTATGGAAATGGAAAGGTTATGTACCACACAAATACCCAAAAGCTTCCTATATTTAAATAATGCTTGGACTACAAGATTTTTTATGACACTAATGCACACCACATAATTATATTCTTGGTGTAGTGTTCGGGTCGGAAAGGAAGGAATCCAAATAATCGAGAAGACAATGGGAAGTGTGTGGATAATATGCCAAGACATTGGCCAGATTTCCAATTTATGGATGGTGAGATACATGATTTAGATAAGGATCATTTTGAAAATCAATGCAAAGGTGCATTGAATAGATATACATTGAGAGTTTCACTTGTGCCTAGTAAGTGGAAGAGTGGCACTCATACATGATAGAATTTCATACTTAAATGCATTTCTTGAATGTGTTTTGTGAGTGCATGCATATATATTATTGCATGGAAATAAATATACTAAAGGCTGAAATGTTGTTAACTCATGGAGGTGAGAACATTTCAGGAGTTGTTAGACATTGCAACAGGAAAGTTGCAATTCAAGTAGTCACATGAGCATTTACTATGGGAAATTTTTTGTTCAGAAAAATAAGTAATGAACTTATTGATATTAATTGTGAACATGCATATACGTAGAATGATAAATTCATTCTATTTAATAAATTGTTTGATAATTGTGATTGAATTGATCAGTGTAGATAATTCTAAGATCATGTTATAAGGTTTTTGTACATATTGCAATAAGAGTATGATGTACAGGAAATACTGACAATTTTTTGGTTGAATGCAAGATAGAAGCATTGTAGGAAAAATGGTATTCAGCACAATGCTTTTTGAAATCCATAAGGAAGAATGCATCCTATTATTGCAACAGCAATGAAAAAAAAAATTATGAAATAGAATTTCATATTTTGGAGAAAAATTGAATTACTTACGAAATAAGTTTGAGTTCTAAAGGAATTATTTTATGTTCTCTCATGATAATTGAATGTGTGTGATGCAGATGAAATAATATTGATTAAAGTGGAAATGTTGGGAAAGAACAACTATTGTTCAGGAAACTAAAGCCCTATAATTGTAGAACCTTGGTGGGGTTCTGGTAATGGGTTAGCGCTCCTTGTGTGTGAAAGCCTTAGCAAGATGGATCATTGAAGGACTGTGTAGCAGTGAAGGGATGCCTGAGCCAGGAAGGGGTGAGTGCAACAAGGAGGAGGCAACTCAAGGATGCTTATGGCATGGTAGCTTCCATAAGGAGGGTGTGTCAAATCGAACGGTGAGCTGAATTATTTTTGGAAGTAGCTCTATGGACTTGAGCAATTGACTTCCAGCTGCAGTATGAATACCATAATTGGTGTTGGAAATTAGAGCACCAGATGGTTAACAAGATTCCAATAGCTAAAGCTTGGATCTTTTTTAAGAATTTGAATTGTACATGTATAAACAAGTTACATGTATAATCTTTGTTCCCTTCCTTAATACATGACCAAGGGACAACAAGCCCCCAACACTCACATGTGACTCGTCTCAAGTCATTGTAGGGTTGAGCCTTTTGTATTACTTTGAATGCAGACTGTGCGGAGCAGACTGTGATTTATGCTCTGTCCCTCCCTATTGAGTGCAGACTGTCTTTTCTGTGTCTGGTACCCAATTTCAACTACACCTGGTACCTAGACCCTTCTTCAATTTGCTTTTAGTGAGAGTTGTGAGGCCGTTGGTTGTCATGATACAGCTTCAACCAGCTCCCATTCACTAAGCCATCCTTCCATTCTCCATTAAGAGTCTTCAACTGCGTAGCTCCACCTTCCGTAACATAGACAACCTCGAATGCCCCAAGTCAATGTGTCCTGAACTTACCTGGATGCTTCATGAACTTGTTGTCATATAAAAGTATCAAATCTCCTTGTTTAAATGCTTACTTCTTAATATGTTTGTCATGGTAATATTTTTCTCATTATTTTTGTACCTACTGATGAGATCCCGCAATGAACCTATATTCCTCTAGTTTCATTAGCTGTGTGAGCCTATATTGAACAACGCCTATGTCATCCATACCTATAAATGTTTCAATTCTTAAACTAGGAACCAAATATTCCATAGGTACTACTGCTTCCTGGCCATACACTAACTTAAAGGGAGTCTGCGTAGTTAAATTTTTACAAGTAGTTCGATAAGCCCATAATATTGTTGGAATTTTCAAGTCCCAATCATCTATGTTAACACTGCAAATCTTAGTCAGCACTGTCTCCAAGATCTTATTGAAAGCTTTGACTATACCATTCACATGTGGGTGGTATGGTGTACTCTTCTTTTAGGTGAACTTCTAACTCTTGAGTCAAGGCTTCAATGGTTTTGTTGATGAAGTGTGTGCCTTGATCACTCATAAGGATCTTCAAGCATCCAAATCTGGTTATGATATCGTCAAAAATGAACTGTGCAATTGTAGCTACACTATAGTATTTAACTACTCTTGCTTCAACCCATTTGGTCAAATACTCTGTAGAAGTGATGATATATCGAGATCCTGTGAACTTTCCTAGTGGGTTGATCAGTCCCACAAAGTCAACAGCCCATTTCTCAAATGCTTGTAATGTTAACTAAGGTGATAAAGGCATCTCATCCCTTCTAGAAGGCTTCCCTACTCTTTGACATACATCACAAGCTCTATAGTATTCTTTAGCATCCTTATGTAAAGTGGGCCACTAGAGGCCAGCTCTGAGAACCATCTGCGTTGTTTTCTTCCCTGCATAGTGTCCTCCTGCAATGCCTTCATGTGCTTCTACAAGAATCAATGGTATTTCTAACTCCATAACACATCTTCTTAAGATCTCATCTGGTCCCATATTATATAATTGTCCAGCTATAAGTTGAAAATATGCAGCGCGGACTACCAACTGTTTCTTCTGAATAATTGTATACTCGCGAGGTGCCATTCCTGTGGAAAAGAACTGGACTATCGTGAAAGTGATCATCGACTTTCCTGATGGCCGACAACTGTGCATCTGGTAGTGTTCCATCCAAGCTGGTGGGTTCCTCTCCATGTTCTAACCTGGATAAGTGGTCAGGTCCCTTATTCATTCTTCTTGGTTTGGCCACAATCTCAAAATCATATTCCTAGAATAATAATAGCCATCTACATATTCTTACCCCCGGCATTGGCTTGTTGAATAAGTACTTCAATGTAGAATGATCATTAAACATCTTAAAATGTCCTCCCAACAAGTAGTGTCTAAAATTTTGCAGCGCATATACCATAGCTAAGCCTTCTCTTTCAATGGTAGTATAATTTATTTCAAATGTAGAGAGATTCCTGCTAGAAAAGGCTATAGGGTGGTCAATATCTCTTGCTCTTGGTTGTGCTAAAATTGCTCCTAATGCAATGGATGAAGCATCAACATGAACATGGAATTCCTTACTCCAATATGGAAAAGCCAAAATAGGCGCAGTGACCATTTTCTGCTTTAATGTGTCGAAGCTCTGATGCCATTCCTCCATCCATTGAAACTTACTATCTTTCTTTAATAGCTTCTCCATGGGTGTTGTTATCTGTGAGTATCCCTTAATAAACTTTATGTAGTATCCAGTGTGTCCAAATGCGGTGTGCAGCTGTCTAACCGAAGTAGGAGGAGGTAGATCAACAATGATAGCAATCTTGGAAGGATATACCAACAATCCCTACTTACACACAATGTGTCCTAACAACACTCCAAAAGGTGAAAAGAAAATCCACTTCTTCAAGTTCAAGGCAATTTGACATTGCTTGAACTTATCTAACATTAATCTCAAACATTCAATATGATCTTTCAGTAGACTAAAAATGGTCTAGTCATCAAAGTATGCCTCCAAAAAATTATGTAAAAATTCCTTAAATGCTTCGACCACCACCCTGGAAAATATGGTTGGTGCATTCTTCAAACCAAAAGGCATCACAGTGTATTGAAAAGAACCCCATTATGTTGCAAATGTAGTCTTATGTTTTTCCTCCTTAGCAATTCTGATCTGGTGGTATCCTGAAAATCCATCTGTGAATGAATAAACATCATTTCCTCCTACATAATCTAGAACTTCATCAGTAAAAGGTGTAGGAAATGGATCATGTAAACATGCATCATTCAATTTCCTTAGATCTACATAAATTAGGATTTCTCTTGTCTTCTTATCTTGGACCACCATAGGGATGATCCATTCAGATTCTTCGACTGGTTCTATAATTCCTTCTCCTAGCATTCTGTCTAATTCAATCTTAACTTTCTGCTTGTACTTGGGATTCAGTCTGTAAGGCCTCTGCTTGATAGGTCGTGAATCTACTTTCAAAGGAATCTTCATTTCTCCCATTGGCCCTTTAATTCCCTTCATGTATGTGAACTTGGTTGGAAACAACTCCCGATACTCATGCAATAGTTATGTAATCTTATTAATAGTAGCATCATCCCAATAGTCTCCAACATTTTCCAACTTAGGTGCTTGCTCTGTTCCAATATTAACCTTCTTAATTTTAATAGGCTGCCCAACAAAAGGAAATTCAATCCATGGCCCTTCTATGTCTCTTTGTCCTTTATTTTATGAAATGTTTACATATCTAAGGTCATCATCTTCATCAGCATTAATATTATAACAACCTTGTAACCGATGAATAGGCACGGTCCATTCATCTTCTTCTTGGTCAAGAGGGGGGTTAGGTGCCTCCTCAAAGACCTTTTGTCTTACAATTTGTAAATCGTGATCTAATGTGGGGTATTGACTTTCAAATAGGAATGTGGCTATGAAGTTATGGGTCATACCATACCAATCTGTAGTGACTAAGCGCAGTTCCACTTGAAGATACGAGTTGATAGGCATAGTGTCTAAGGTGTTACTGAACTTATGTACCCAGTGTTCTTTAGGAATGTTTCTCCAGGCTTCCTCACAACTTTTCACATGGTTCCTAGGAAAACTTTTACCTATGTATCAAAATTCGCAACCTTCATCTTGATCTGAAAAGTGCATTGTCAACAAGGTGCAACATTGTTCCCACTCCGCGATGTTCCTCTTGTGTGTTTCCCACCATCTAGCTGACATTGCTTTCAAGGATTCATCTAGTGCCAACAACCTTTGTTGTACTGGTACAGTTCCTTCAAATTCAAATAAAAATGTCTCTAAATTATTTAAGCCATCAAATGTAGGAAGATTACTTACTTTTGTGCCAATCCAGCGAACTACCTTAGTCAATCTGGTACACCTCTGCGTAGAGACTTCATACATTTTGTTCTGCCAATTTTCCAATGCTTCTTTTGAGTTGGATGAGCATTCACTTTCACTTCACCAACTTAGATTCCCATCTGTTGTAGGATTAATATAATATTGTTGTCCTGCTGTCAGTTTATAGATGTTCTCTAGATCATAGGCATGGTCTTCTTCTCTTATAGTTTATGTGTATCTGTGACCTTCATTAGGATCAAGAGGTGCAATGACCCTAAGGCCATCACCTTCAAATGTCATTCTTCTCTTTTTTAGGTCAACAACAGTCAAATTGTTTAAATCCCAATCAATACCCAACAACGCAAGATAAGGACAACTATCATCAACAATATCGATCACTTTGAAGTCTGCAAATGTCCTCACTTCATCGATGTCCACAGGGACATGCTCTAGTCTTCCAAAGGGGCTCACCATCTGCTAATTATCCATCATGAGTCTAATAGGAGAGTAAATCAACTTAGGTTTTCCCATCAATGCCCAAGTCTGCTTTGTCATAACATTTACTTCTAATCCCAGGTCGAGGACCACATAGTCTATGTCCTAGTCTCCAATCTAAGCACTGAGGTGCAGTTCCTTGCTTGTCCTCCTTTTTCTAGATACTTGATTCACAGCTCTACTCAGCAGAGGATTTACTCTTCCAATTTCATATTGTCTTATCAGGTGTTGTAGTTCATGTACATCTCTTTCATACTTAATCAAAGTAATACAAGTATACAAGAATTCCACAAGCTTGCTTACCTATTTTCCTTGTCTAGGTAGGGTAGATTGATCAAATGCTGGAGATATTTCACATTCCCTTACTTCTGGTTGTGCCCAATATGAAGAATCATGTTCTCCTACAAATTCTCTTCTTGCTTCTTCAAAAGTATGTTTTTCTTTCCTTGGATCAAACAATGGTGTCTTCTCTGGAGCTCTTCTGATCCTTGATCCATCTGTAGTATTTCCTAGAGTCACCCTATCTTCTCATGTGACAGTGCCTCCTCTAGTAATAACAGCAACTATGGGTTCCTCATCGTGAGGTTCAGCTGATATAGCTGATATTAGTTGGACTTGTTGATTTCCACCTTGTCTTTTCTAAACTTTAGCTAACAATACTGAACAATCTTCAATGACATGGTCAAATGAATTACAGTAGTTGCAAGTAGTACAGGGGTTCTGACAATCCCTTTCCAAATGACCTGGATGGGCGCAGTTATAGAAAATAATATGACCTCGACCTCGACCTGTGCCTCCTCATCGTCCTCTTCCTCTGAACCCACCATGAGGGTTGAAGTTTCCTCTTCCTGGGGAATTGAACTGCGCAGCATTTCCTTCTGACTGTAATTCTCCTTGAATTATATATGCATCCCTTGGCCTTTCATTCATGAGGTCATAAGCCCTACAGTAATTCTCATCATGCCCCACAGATTTACAGAATGTGCAATAAAGATTGGTGGGTGTCTAGACATATTTATGCATATAATAACATTCACCAGGGCGATGTGTATTTGTACATACCTCACACCATGGTAAAGTAGCCTGCTTAAAAGGGTTAGGAGCTCCAAAGGCCAAGTATTCATTAAATAAAGGACAGTGCTATTTTTCATGGCCCTCTTCTTTGCATCTGATACACCATATATCTTCTCTTTTATCTTTTCCTTTGTCCTTCTTCGTGTCTTCAACCTGTAAAGATAAACTAGTTAATTGATTCAAATTCTGACTCATACCTAGATTGGATACTCCTACAGGGGTTGTTTCTAGTTTCATGGCAATCTCTAATGCTTCAACCTGTGAAGCGACCTTCTGTTGAATCATAAGAACTCTAATGTGTGGCAGGAGGGCAGTGATGAACCATTCCTTATGTTGCTCGTCTGAAATCTGAAAACTTAAATGGCATGTCAAGGTATTAAACCTCTGATCAAATGCCCAAACAGGTTCAGTCACCTTCTGCTTGATTTCCTTCAACTCTGTAATGCACTGTGACTCCAAATTAGGTTTCTTGAAATTTTCACTCAACGCAGTCTTGATGTCATTCAGCGGTTTAGGTTGTACATATCCTATAACAAACTTCATATACCAGCTCAATGAAGGATCCCTTAAGGTAGTACTAAACTGAGCTCTCTTAAAGGCTTCGTTGGTGACTTTCTTAATGCTCCATACAGCTTCGCATAAGAACCAGTGATGGTTAGGATCTTCAGATCCATCTCCTCTAAAAATAGGTAACCTCATTTCATCTGCCATGGATTTTCCTAGGTTTCTTGACTGAGTATGTACTAAACTGCTTGTAACAGTACTCTGAGTGCTCTGATTACTCTGGTTACCCTGGTTACTTGATGTTTCTAAAACAACAGGAGGAGTAATAATACTTACTTCGACAGTAGGCATAGTCCCTGAAGTTTCTAGTTCTTCTTGACGAAGTTCCTCGGTGTCTACTTCCTTTTCCCTTGTGAACTCTGAATACTCTTTATTTGATCGTCCTGCCTCTTCTCCACTGTAGAAATCTTTGTCTTGTGCCAATGTCCCTTAACTTTGTTTAAATAGGTTTGCAAGAGGAACCTTCCTGAATGATCTCCCATTGCACATGTGGCTAGCCTATGTGTCACTATCGATGTTTGAATTCTTGAACATTAGCTTTAAGATCCAATTGATTACTATATCTTCAAGATATTATTCTCATGCAATAGCATCTTAATCTTCAGTTTCAAAAACTGTAGAAACTTTCCTCTAGGTCCCTTGAAGAAATACCTCTATGCTTGACTATATGATTCCACTCTGTCAATAGAAAACTTGGTAGTGTACCCTCCAATAGTGTTATCAAACCAGAGGTCCACTGTTCTAGACACAACATTGTCAACGTTTTTGACTTTCTTAATCAACGTCGATGTCCAAACCACATGTGGTCTAGATCTGATTTCAAACTGGGTGTCTGCTAGTCTGGCTAACCACTCGTATAACTCCTTATGAACTACTGCAAAGAAAATCTCGTGCACATTAGTAAATATTTACCTTCCCAACCAGTCTTTTGTACTAATACTAGGGTTCTTGTTCTGAGCTACAACGAAGTCCCTTTCTTGTTCTTCTATCCAGTTCTGAATTTCTATCTTCGATGGAAACCACCTTGACATTCCCTCAAGAAGATCTCGGTCCCGGCAACGGAACCATTTGTTGGCATAGAGGCAGACCCAGTGTTCAACTCTAACAGCACACCAACAAAACCTAACTATTTGCCCTTTCGGCAACACCTGCAAAGCGGATGAAGTCTCACTCGAAGTAGCAATAGGGGGGGTTGCAAGACACAGGTGTCTACAACCAGAGGAAATGCAAGATGCTTCCAGAACAACAATGCAGGATAACCTAGAGATTCTCAACAGTATTATGCTAGCTTCGCGAATCAGTGATAACTTATTTTCTTTAACAAGAACAATATCAGTGCAAATAACAATATAAAAGACAGTAAACAGCAAAGCATCAAACACATCAAACAACAGAGTTTTACGTGGTTCACCCTCTCCCTAGGGCTACGTCCATATAACTGTGTTTATTTATTAAGTAGATGAAAATACACAGTCCTATATGTGCACTTAGTTGTAGATCCTCCTCTCTCTTTCTCTCTATGTTCCCTCCCTAAGCACCCAGCTGTAGAGTAGATCTTTGCACCGAGTTGAAGATCCAAAATACAAGAATGCTCTAAGACATAACATTTTTACATCTCCATATCACTATCACTATTATTCTCTCAACTCTTCTAGACCTCTTTTTATACATTCCATGACTCTTAGACAACCTTAGACCGAAACCTAGGTGTCAGAACCCTAGGTGCCAAAACCCTAGGTCCACATAACCTGCATTTTACGGACTTCGTCGACATGTTCTTCCTTCTTCTCTGCGAGGTGCTCCAAAGCACTCATTAGTATCTTCTTCTTCTTGTTGAGTTTTCCATGATCCATCTTCTTTGTTGCTTTGTCTTCCTTGATCTTCTCTTTCAACGGCTTGTTTTCCTTTACTTCGTTCCTTCTTTTCTGCTTCTTTAACCACTTCAACCCTTCCTCGGTTTGTGTGCCTTCTGTGCACTTCATACTTTGTCTTTCTTCTTCCTTAATATTTTTTTCCTTCCTTAATACATGACCAAGGGCCAAAACGTGTAGACCGACCATGATAAAAGAGAATGGGGGACTAAGCTCCACTAGGTAGGGAAAGGGATGGGGCTAAAAGGCTAGGAAAAGGAGGCTAAGCTTGAAGGCTTAACTCTAAGGGAATATTGTGTATATTTCCTAAAATACTAAGGTTGGGTATAACCTATGTTATCCTAAGTTTATGTGGGAAGGGAAGGAATTATATGTGGAGCTCATGCAGCTTCATGAATAAATGTGTCAATCTTGGCACATGCAGTTTTATGTGGAAAAGTTTGTTCATTTGAGGGGGTTCTCTGCCATTTTATCCATGCTTCCCATGCATTCACGCATTGATCCATGACCTCCATTGTTGACCTCTAAGCATGAACATACCTATGAAACATGTACGCATTTCTCGATCCATATCTTTTATTTTCCTATGATGCATAGAACCTGTATTCCTCCCGAATGGCACAGCGCAATCATATCTACATGAGCATGTGTTAACCTTCATGTTATGAGCAGTGCCTATTTCCAAACCTGAAGGTCGTGGTTGATTTTTTTACTTGTGTGTTAGCTGAATGTTGAAGTTGTTTTCACCTAAGCCTGTTGTTGGTTATCTGGGAGCGGAGGTGAAGAGGCGGGTTGTCAGGCTTATGGAATGAAGAGGCAGGTTGTCACACATGTGAGAAACTCTCTCCAGGTGAGAGAGTTTGTTGGAAAATAAGAAGAAGGTTGTCATGCCTGTGAGAAACTCTCTCCAAGGAAGAGAGGTTGTTGGGGAAGTGATTTCTCCTAGAGGGAACCCAGCAGCAGCTATAGTGCTCTGAGAATTCTTGTTTGGCATGTTTTTGAAGCCCTAGAAGGGAAGTAGAGCAGTTGATGGATTGTTGAACAATGAAGGTGTATACTTCCCGGGGTGGGACAGGCATGTGGGGAATGAGAGGTTGTGATATGTTTGCGTAAGTTGGCTTCTTGGAGGGAATCCTTCCTAATTGATTGTGTAGCAGCCCATTGTCTCAGCCTAGCCTAGGAATCCATTTACTCGGGTGGAGTTTAGTCCCATCTCAGGGGTGACCCACTGTGATAGCTTGGAGCATCGTGGTCTATGGCTGGGAGGTTCGTGGAAGGTCTGCACGCAGTTGGTGGTCATCTATGAAAGATAAGTATCATTTCTATGTTTATTTACATGTTGTGTATTTGTAAATGTTTTATATTTATGATTATTGCATGTATATGTTGTACGTGTAGGATTTACTGTTATTTCTGCATTTATCTATCTATTAGCAGAATGTGTTGTCTGTTAAGTTTTATATGTATGATGTTTCTCAAGAGTCTGTGTGTGCCATAGCCTAGCATGTCTATGGTTGGGTATGTCACGTTTTGGTTATGAGAGCATGAATGTGTTTTAGAGTAGTGTTATCGCACAATTTGTACTTTCACAAAATCCCAAGGCAATTGGATACATAATTGGTGTAACTGGGAGTAACCTATGACTATCACCTTAATAGGAAATCCCTTTATATTTAGGATTCTGTCAAGAATACCCCAAGGGAGACATCCCCAGTGACCTAGGGGTTTGAAAAGGCTAAGGCAAATAACACAAGGAAATCCTTCCCCTCTCACAGATCACTCAAATCAAAGGTTTCTTTATGTCTTATAGAGATGAAGAAAATAAATAATATTGTGTACCTACCCAAAACAAGACGACGAGGCAAAAATGGGCACTTTCCAAGTACCAAAATTATGTTAGTGCTTCATAAGACAATGAACCTTCAAAAAGTAAGCTAGCTGATATGAATTTGCAGCAATGCAATAGTTTATAACAGCAATTAATATTTTATAACAGCCACAAGAATTATGCCTTGAAAGTGCTTGAAAATAACAAGAAGAAATAACTTTAACCTAGTTGAATGATAAAATCTTGTCGCAAGCAAGTTTGGAAATGTATAGCTAGCAAAATAGGTCACTTTTGCAAAGAATTTGCAGCAGTTAGATGGTTGTAACAATCTTTTGCAACAGCAGCAAATTCTAGTGGTCAAAAGTGCAAGTAAACACCATGCAAACTCAACACTTATTTAGTAAATTGACTAGCAATTGTCACAAGTTATTTCTGGATGATGTAAGTGTGAGTTATGTAGGTGAATGTGGCAATTTGGCTTGAATTAGTATGGTTGTAGCAATGTTTTTCAACAGCAGCAAGTTAGCTAAGGAGTTAGTCTAGTTTAGGGCTAGCAAATGTTAGTAAAAGCTTCAAGGATAAAGGTTTGAGTGTTTGTTTGATCAATCAACACTTGTAAATGGTAGACAAGTGTCTTTCTAAGGTAATGGAGTCAATAATGGCAGCAGCAATTTTTAGAGGAAAAATAGCAATGATAATTTTATGTCAAAGGGATGGAGAGGATGAGAAAGGTGTTGTTATCCCAATTCCTCGAAAATCCAACTCCTAGAGATAATTGCAAGAAAGTAACAAAGGTTAGGCCCTAGCGATTTCTTTTTTCTTTGAACAAATTGTAATAAAATATGCAATGGGAAAAGAAGTAGGGCTACTAGAGTTCTATAATGGTAGGTCTCTAGTATCTACTTCAAGATAGGTGCCTTTCAAGAAATTTTAAAAAGTGGAATACTATAGAGAAAAAGATAGTAACATATGTCTTTCTCCTAGGGTTTCAAGCCAAGCAATTTCATAATCTTAAACATGAAACAACTAAATTAACCATAACAATTCATTCACAATAAAGAAATGCATATGCATAGTTTTCAGTTACTTCACCAAGAATAATCAAGCATAAACCCTAGTTGAAGATCCTCCACATGAAAATTTGTCAAAAAACACCAAGAAATGTCTCCTCCAAGAAGTGTGCACCACTAGATTTCAACCAATAACCCTTTAAGAGGGCCGAATTTCATACCACCACTTGTGTGATGAGTCAATGATGAAAAAATATGAGAGTTTTATCTCTTATTTATACAATGTCAATGACCTTTAATTACAATTAGGTCATGAAAAGGCCGACATGGCCAAATTACATGAAAAATCCAGTTTTTACAAAAATTAAGATAACTAAACCCTAAAATCATCTTAAGAGGTGATTTCATGCCCTTTTAGGGTGACGTTAATACTCCTAGGTGAAACGTTGAGCCTCATCTACAAAACGTTGCACCTTTCAAGCCCCTAGATGATGCCACATGTGCCAATTATCACACAACTTCCTCCAAAATGTCAATCTTGACACTTAGGGTCACAATGGTGATGTCATGGGCCTCCCAAGGCCAATGTCCGAGTGGAAGAGCAAGATCCCCTTGGGTCTAGGTCTTCCAAAGTGTCTCGGGTGAAATGTCCTTCCTTTTCCATGGTGCAAGTCTTTGACACCTCTTTTCCTCTGGTTGTGGTCATGGCATCCATATGTGGGCTTTCAACCCCATGGAGGTTCAAGCTAATCATCTCCCCATATGTACTTGTCCACTGGGCATGGTCCTGTAGCAACAACAAATATGCCCTCCATGGGATCATAAGTCACAGGGATCATAGCAATGTCAATCACATCCAATAATCAAATTACACAAACATGTGCATCAAACCCCCCTTTACCCAAACAAATGTTCAAAGACGTTATGAAATTTAACAAGTCAGGTTTGGAGAGGGTCTCAAGATGTCCTATTGGGATAATCCTCCTCAATTTTGGGGTGTTTCCTAGGTGAATACCAATCTAGGTCATGTAATTGTGTAAAATGGTGCAGGGGGGAAGTTTGGGCAAAGGGTGTAATGATAACAGGGAAATGTAGGTCTTTCCTATGGGTGCCTCTATAGAGGGCGAGTTGCACCTTGTCATGGATGCCATTGTTTCCTATCCCATTCAATTCCTTTTATTCGTTTTCTTATTTCTTTTTCTTTTCAAGGGAAAAGTTGGGGGACACTGTCCTGGTGTGGTGACCAGTGGTGACAGTGTTACCCACAAGCACTTCATGGAAATGAAAAGGTTGGCTCGTGATGAGACCCCCTTTCTCTTAGCTATGCCACCAAGAGCCACTGCCCTGGTTTGCTAACCATATAAATGGTAGTTTCGTACCGCTACATGCCCATGGACCTAATAGGCCGGCTCATGATGAGACCTCCCATCCACCAACTAGACCTTTAGTTTTATTTTATCTTACAAGTCCCCTTTTCTTATCAAGAATCATTTTATTGTTTTCTCAGAAATCCTTGGGTGAAGCATCTCAAAGGTTTTATTTTGTCTTTTAACTCTTGCCAGCTACTTTTACCCTCTGGTCCTTTAGCCCCTTCTTCCCACAAGGCAAGGTACAACCCTTCCTATTGTGGAAAACCCAATGCCCGAACCAAGGTAGGGGAAGATGAGAGGGATAATGATGAAAAATGGTAAGTATGGAAGGAATGGACGATGACCCTTCATAGACCCACCCAGTGGAAAATCATTCTAAAGGGAACCATCTTACTAGGGCGTTCTGTCACCCCCAAGGTATGAACAAGTTAAAGAAATTAATTTCCAAGTAAACGTTATGAAATAAAGGAGATTTCAGTGCAACATATTCAAATGCTTCAAAAATCAGAGTGACACATACCATGATACCTGGAATCATTACCTCATGGAGCAAGACCCACCGCTACTTCAAGACCAGGCTAGTGGGATGGATGTTGTTGATAGATGGGATGCATTGAAGAAAAGACGGGCCCTCCAGGGCCAAGCTCAAGTCATTTGGCTCTCGGTACTCCATGTCTAGATAGGGGATAACATCTGGTTCCAACTCGGGGACCTGTGCTCACCATAGAGTGCATGAGAACCTCAGCATCTTTGGCATGACCTGTATCTGCTAGATCTCAACAAAATGAATTAGTAATCTTTAGGGTGGTGATATCACCCCTTTCTCATATATGATACAATGGAATAAAAGTAAGCAATCATATATATACAAAATGAAATGAAACTACAACTATACTACCCTATCATGATACGCAGATGGTATATACATTGAATGCAAATGTCTACCTAACTTACCTCTACTCACGTGTTGGTTGAATGCTAGGTGTAGTCAAATATCCAGTGAAACCATCCTAGTAATGTCTCATAATACATGCCTTTGTGCTTCATCATAAACCAAAACAATGATCAATCCATCTTAGAAAGGGATGAAAAATCAAAGGTTCAAAAGACCAAATCAAAGAGTCTGAAGGTTGGCTACCTTGGACATCTTCACATCCCAAGGTCTAGGAAGGGACCAATAAGAACCAAGAAAATGAATTACAATTTAAGGGAAGGTCAAAAGACTGAGATAATAAATTTCTTCTTAATGTATTCAACCTACCCTTGAATTCTAAAAGTAGGTTTTTCCCCATAGAAAACTTAAGACAAAGGACATGCTTCCCAACTACACCTTTAGTGACATAGTCAAATAAAGTAGTCGAAGGGAGCTGGAAAATCTTGTCACAAGGATCTTTTTATGGGCAAGCAATGTCCTCATCAATATCTGAGCACAACGGTGGTTGATAATCGTCTTCATGGAACAAACTCAAGTGCTCATAGGAATACTCATCAAAATCCTCAAGGTATGACCGAAAATCATCATGACAGTATAGAGCTAGGTCATCCTTGGGTGCTTGGAAATCATCTATAACCACATCATCTCCTTGTTGCCAAATGTCAAAATTAGTAGTAACCTCATATGATAGTTGTAAAGGCAACTTTTGGAAATGACCTTCAAGGTCGTAAATGGGATCCCCATCATATCCAATCACATCTCATTTACGTCTCCCAACATGTATGAACTCGTCAATATTATCAACAATGTCGTTACCTTTGTCATTACATGAAGGTTTCAATGCATCCAAGGGATCCTCTAACATTCTTCACTTTCCAAATCATAAAATAAAACATCATCAGAATCTTGGAAAGGGAGATAATTTACAGTGTTTACTTCTTGTTGTGGAGAATCATCAATAGCTTGGATGACTTTATCAAATGGGAGAGCAAGCGTCATTGGCTCATCCTCATGATTTCCCCTTATGTCTTTAGTTTCATAATATAGAGGATMTRGCTCGTCTGAGGGTTCCCTTTCTTCTTCACCTTCTAAATCATAGAATAAGGTATCATCAAGGACTTGGAAGGGAAAATGACTAACCTCATCCTCTTCTTCTTGTGCAGGGGAAATAGGATTTGGGATGGCTTCATCAGAGGGAGGAGCACACATCAATAATTCATCATGGTTAATATCTTCATTGTTAGGGTCCTAACCCGCACATAGCTATATCAATATATTCGGATGTAATAAAGGTCAATATTAATAAGGCCTTTCAATAAAATAGAATAAGGCGGATGTAAGAATACCTAATAGAAGATTCCGCTTCTGGAAGGATCTTCCTCTAGATGCTTCTCTTGATAGACATATTTAGTATAAATAAGGGTCGAGGGTATGAAAACCCTAGCTTGGAGATTATTGTAACAGAGCGTTGCTCGATTGGAGGTTGCCCCCTCGAAGAGGCCTGTGAACAT
>ML793140.1:327755-351405 GCA_009831015.1 Picea engelmannii
GATGGAGAGGATGAGAAAGGTGTTGGTATCCCAAGGCCTCAAAAATCCAACTCCTAGAGATAATTGCTAGAAAGTAACAAAGGTTAGGCCCTAGCGATTTCTCTTTTCCTTGAACAAATTGTAATAAAATATGCAATGGGCAAAGAAGTAGGGCTACTAGAGTGCTACAATGGTAGGGATCTAGTATCTACTTCAAGATAGGTCTATTTCAAGAAATGTTAACAAGTGGAAGACTATAGAGAAAAAGATAGTAACATATGTCTTTCTCCTAGGGTTTCAAGCAAGCAATTTCATAATCTTAGACATGAAACAAGTAAATTAACCATAAGCATTCATTCACAATAAAGAAATGCATATTTTTCACTTACTTCACCAAGAATAATCAAGCATAAACCCTAGTTGAAGATCCTCCACATGAAAATTTTCCAAAATACACCAAGAAATGTCTCCTCCAAGAAGTGTGCACCACTAGATTTGAGCCAATAACCCTTAAAGAGGGTCGAATTTCAGACCACCACTTGTGTGATGAGTCAATGATGAAAAAATATGAGAGTTTTATCTCTTATTTATACAATGTCAATGACCTTTAATTACAATTAGGTCATGAAAAGGTCGACATGGCCAAATTACATGAAAAATCTAGTTTTTACCAAATTAAGATAACTAAACCCTAAAATCATCTTAAGAGGTGACATCATGCCCTTCTAGGGTGTCGTTGAGCCTCCTGGGGGAAACATTGGGCCTCATCAGCAAAAAGTTGGGCATTCCAAGTGCCTAGATGATGCCACACGTGCCAATTAGCACACGACTGCCTCCAAGATGTCAATCATGATGCTTAGGGTCACAATGGTGATGTCATGGGCCTTCCAAGGCCAACGTCCAGGTGGAAGAGAAAGATCCTCTTGGGTCTAGGTCTGCCAAATTTTCTCCAGTGAAACGTTCTTCCTTTTCCCTGGTGCAAGTCCCTGGCATCTTTTTGCCCCTAGTTGGGGTCACAGCATCCATCTGTGGGCTTTCCGCCCCATGGAGGTCCAAGCTAATCATCCCCCCATATTTACCTTTCCACCGGGCATGGTCCTGCAGCAACAAGTACGCCCTCCATGGGCTCATAAGTCACAGGGATCATAGCAATGTCAATCACATCCAATAATTAAATTACCCAAACATGTGCATCAAACCCCCCTTTACCCAGAGAAATGCTCAAAGACGTTATGCAATTTAACAAGTCGGGTTGGAGAGGGTCTCAGGATGTCCTATTGGGTTAATCCTCCTCAAGTTTGGGGTGTTTCTCAAGTGAAGACCAATCTAGGTCATGTAAGTGTGTGAAATGGTGTAGGGGGGAAGTTTGGGCAAAGGTTCAGTGATAACAGGGAAATGTAGGTCTTGCCTGTGGGTGCCTTTGTAGAGGGCGAGTTGCACCTTGTCATGGATGCCATTGTTTCCTATCTCATTCAATACCTTTTATTCTATCTTCTTGTTTTTTCTTTTCAAGGGAAAAGATGGGGGACATTGTCCTGGCGTGGTGACTAGTGGTGGCAGCGTTACCCACAAGCACTTCACGGAAATGAGAAGGTTGGATCGTGATGAGATCCCCTTTCTCTTGGCGATGCCACCAAGAACCACTACCCTGGTTTGGTGACCAGATAAATGGTAGTGTCATACTGCTACATGCCCATGGACCTAATAGGTCGGCTCATGATGAGACCTCCCATCCACCAACTAGACCTTGAGTTTTATTTTATCTTACGAGTCCCCTTTTGTTGTCGAGAATATTTCTATTGATTTCTCGAGAATCCTTGGACGAATCATATCAAAGGTTTTATTTTGTCTTTTAACACTTTCCAACTACTTTTACCGTCTGGGTCTTTAGCCCCTTCTTCCCACAAGGCAAGGTACAACCCTTCCTAGTGTGGCAAACCCAATGCTCGAACCAAGGTAGGGGAAGATGAGAGGGATAATGATGAAAAATGGTAAGTATGGAAAAAATGGACGATGAACCTTCATAGACCCACCCAGTGGCAACTCATCCTAAAGGGAACCAACTTACTAAGGCGTTTTGTCACCCCCCAAGGTATGAACAAGTTAAAGAGCATAATTTCCAAGCAAACGTTAAAAAATAAATGAGAGTTCAATGCAACATATTCAAATGCTTCGAAAATCAAAGTGACACATACCATGATACCCGGACTCATTACCTCATGGAGCAAGACCCACCGCTACTTCAGGACCAAGTTGGTGGGATGGATGTTGATGTTGATAGATGGGATGCACTGAAGAAAAGATGGACCCTCTGGGGCCAAACTCAAGTCGTTTGGCTCTCGGTACTCAATGTCTATGACATGTGGGACTCGAGACATAACCTCCTTAGTTATCCCTAGGATAGGGGATAACAAGTAGCATGAAAGAATTGAGGTGGAATGCCCCGAAATGGGAGCCCGGGGACACTACAGTTGAGACACTACCAAGGCTCTTAAATTTTGACATTCAACTTCCATACTTTCGATACGTCATGTGAAAATATGTTCTTGGTTCTCCAACTTGTCTGTCAAATGTTGTAGAGCGACCATGTTGGCTTTTGTAATATCTTCCAAGTCGTCGGAGGATTTACTTAATATCCCTCCAATTAGGTTCCATTGTGATTCTGAACAGAGTATCGCTGCAACTAATTGAAAAAAGCTCCAGTTCACAATCACTTTCAATTTCAAAACTGGAGTGCATCGAATTGTCAATGGTTGTAGTAACACGCTTACTTCCCTAATCACCAAGGTTGTTATGACTAAGAAAGTTTATGAAAGCAAGGTCCACACAACCAGAAGAGAGAGGAACGGAGTTACAAGAGATGGTTCGAATGAAAACATTGATGCCAACCACTTTCGAAAAACCCTATGTAAAAAATATAGCAGTTGAATCCAAGTACAACCCAGCCAAATAAACCACAAGGAGGTTTCCAATCACTCTGTGCCAAAGAATTACCACACCATAGATACCACCCAAAATACCAAGAGCTAATCCCTGAGACAGATGAACATTTAAAGAGGAGCTAGCAATGGCTAAGAATGCAAAGCACGAAGCTCGAAATTGAAACCCTTTGAAAACCCAACAAACCGACTCAATATCAACAGTATTTACATTGGCAAACAGGGGAACCCCTAATGTTCCACCAGACAGAAGCCCAAAAAACACCACTTTCCACACCATAATCCCCCACAAATAGGATAGCAACTACTGAGTAGTTCGGAAACAATGAAGAAAACACCAAGAATTGAAAAGCGATGAGAGAATGAAGTAAGAACATGACGGCCAAAGGGGGATTGGGCAACAAAAGAAGAGAACAAACCATCGAACTCTCGGAACACCACATTGTCCTCCTACCCAAACGCCAAGAGCCCAACTAGAACGTCGATACCCTTGCTTCTACCATACTCCCAATAAAACAACCCTCATACAAGCCATCGATTAATAGAGCAATAATTGACAAATAAATTGAATGTGCCAGCGTTTGTGCCAAATGACACATCACTTGCATTTGATACCACCTATCTTGAAAGCTCACGCGCTCCATTGGAATATCAAGGAATGGAACAATACTCCCTAATAACATTGATTTCTATCTCCCCTTCTCCAAGATTTGTGCATGTTTGGCCCATTGATCCACCACATGATTATTTTATCCAAGGATGTGGTAAATTCTACCATCTTTGAACCCTTCAAGGAGAATTAAAATGCAAGAGATTATTCCTTTGAATATATTGCTATCAGTGCCAGTGCTAAAACGTTTGAGAATGGCCCTAACAACAAGCATGGAGTCACCAAGAAGGACAATTTGTGGGAGACCTTTTTTTGCGATGGAATCACCAAGAATGACGACAATTTGTCGGAGACCTTTTTCTTTTGCCATCTTAATTCCTTGCCACATAGCATAAGCTTCAGTGGTATTGTTTGATGTATGGAATCGCCAAGAATGACGACAATTTGTCGGAGACCTTTTTCTTTTCCCATTTTAATTCCCCCACATAGCATAAGCTTCAGTGGTATTGTTTGATGTCTGACAAAGCCCCCAATCAAAATATGCTACAATATTTCCTCCAAGATCCCCAATTATCCCCCTGCTCCTGCCACCCCTGGCCCCAATCAAAATACACTACAATATTTCCTCCAGGATCCCCAATTATCCCCTTACTCCTGCCACCCCTAATTGTATTGTTTCTCCTTATCAATAAGATATTTAATATAAAATAACTACCAAGACATACAATAATAGATTTTGATCAACATTAGACACATGTTTCAGTAATAGATTTTGATCAACATTAGACACATGTTTCAAAAAGTTCCTGCCACATAGCATAAGCTTTAGTGGTATTGCTTGATGTCTCACCAAGCCCCCAATCAAAATACGCTACAATATTTCCTCCAGTATCCCCAATTATCCCCCTCTCATGCCACCCCTAATTAAAATATGCTACAATATTTCCTCCAGGATCCCCAATTACCCCCCGCTCCTGCCACCCCTAATTGTTGTGTTTCTCCTTATCAATAAGGTATTTAATATAAAACAACTACCAAGACATACAGTAATAGATTTTCATCAATATTAAACACCTATTTTAGAAAATTGTATTGGTGAGATTTAATAATTATACTATTTCTCTTAACCAATAAGATCTTATATATACATGCATTTTTTTTTTGTTTGCTAGTTTTTCTGTGACCTGCGAACTAGTTTGTGGCTTGAGAAACCTCAACTCAAAGGCATCTAAGCCGTCAAAATCACTCAAAGATCACACCCAGCCTGAGTCACACCAACCCTTAACATCACTAGGTCTTTTGGTGTCCCCAGAGGTTTCGAATTGGTGACTTCACATCACGGAGTGCCTTAACAAAACACTCTATCACCGAATGTGTGCACAAGTCACGATACCATTTAATATAGTATCTCTGAGTGCAACCACACATTCGACCACTACCTCAAGGTGCCCCCATGGCTCCAAGGAAAGCCCTCACGAGAATTGAACCTTGCCCAACAGTGAAAAACTCATCACTTTCCACCATTGGATCCAACCCCTTTGGTCATATATACATGCATCTTATTAAACATGGCCAACAAGGTATTTAATATGCATGATAATAAACATTAATCTAAACTAAGAAAGCAAAGACAATTTCAATATATTAAGGAATTGGTTTAATGAGCTCCATAAATTTTGCCACCAAAAATGTCCTCATCTTATTAAACATGGCCAGCAAGGTATTTAATAGTAAACATCAATCTAAACTAGGAGAGCCAAGATAATTTCAATATATTAAGGAATTGGTTTAATGAGCTCCTGAAATTTTGCCACCAAAAATTTCCTCAATGTAATCCATTCATCTTGATAGAAGTTGTATAACCAACTTTCCTCGATGTAATCCATTCATCTTGATAAAAGTTGTATAACCAACTTTTGTACCTGGCATCAAATTTGAAATCAAAAGACAATTAGAACCATCAAATTTGAAATCAAAAGGCAATTAGAACCAGAAGAATCAGCAAATCACACTGCTAAAAGAACAAACTCACAACTTATTTTTAATAACAATGTGATAAACAAAGCAATTCCCATCAACCCTGAGTTCATTTTACTTGTGTATATTTATAGCAATGTGATAAATAAAGCAATTCCCATTAACTCTGACTTCATTTCACTTGTGCATATTTATAGAAAATTTAATTCCAAAACAAACCAACTTTTTAAAACTTTACTTTTGCAAGAGAGTATGTCAACTGAACAAGAAATCAGAGGGATACTCTCCTTTCAGCCTCCGGAAGATCATTATATTAAGTCATGGATGATACCAGAACACACTAAATGAATCTGTTAAGACCTTGTGTTTTATAATGTTAGTTGATCTGTTAAGACTATGAAAACATGTTAAATGTATTTAAAGTTAATTTGGAAGATACCAAAGGAAAACTAATTATCATACGACTCATTGCTTATGATTCTGCCCAAGAGTATCTAAATGTATATTCTGATTTCAAACTCTAAAATATTAAATATAATAATTTTTTCCTAAAAAAATCAATTCTCATCAATGCAAAAAATCATTTTTATGTACTACTCTTTATCAAACTTACATTCAAATAAATTGGAATGAATACAAATAATTCTTTTAAAAATCATTTTGGGTGATATCCCTGTATCATGCTAACATCTGAATAAATTAAAATAAATGCAAATAATTATTTTAAAATAACTAATGTCTACTTTGCAAACCCTGTCCTGTAAAATATTCAATATACACTAAAAGCATCATGAATATTGCTCACCTTTACCAATTAATGAGAAATGGATCATACACAACTAAACTAAACTCATATTGTGAAAGCCCTTATCAACTAATGAAAAATGGCTCACACGTAACATAACTAAACTCATATTGTGAAAGCAACTTAAGTCATTGTAAAAGCACAATTCCATTCAAAACTAACTCTTTAAGCTAAGGAGCCCTATGAACTCTATGGTGCAAACAAGCTACCCACAAATCTCCATATAAACCCAATGGAGCAACATCAAAGTAAAGCTTAAATGGCCATATCAATCAATGATGCAATTACTCCACAACCACAAACAGAATACAAAACCTATTTGTCAAAAGGCTTCAGTCGTAGTTTTGACTTCGAACACATAACACACAGACATTGATCACTATTGATGAGTCATCTTAAAACATCATATACATATTCTGAATATATTAAAAACAATTCAAAAGCAATATTTCCCTAATAAATCTCCACTAAACCAAATTAATCAAATAACCATAACCATACACTCGAGGAATTCTTTCGTAACTTTCGAACACATGCATTGATCACTATTGATTAGTCATTTTAAAACATCTCTATACATACATATTTATATTCTGAATATATTAGAAACAATTCAAAAGCAATATTTCCCTAATAAATCTCCACTAAACCTAAATACGTCAAGTTAGTCACCTGAAAAAAAAATCACAAAAATGGTTCTGTATTATATATTTCAAGTCCAACCCAGCTTCTTGAAATCCTTTTGTCAATTGTATATACACAGTATAAATTTTAAAATTTAACATATTTATTAAACAAATGAGTAAAAAGTTTTTTTTTTAATATTGGCACAACTCATAAACATCACCTAAATACTTCAAGTCAGTCATATACCTGAAAAAAAAATCACAAAAATGGTCCTGTATTCTATATTTCAAGTCCAACCCAGCTTCTCACCTATATTAGATTGTTGATAATATTACATTATGAAATTTCTTTAAAAAACAAATCATAATAATAAAAAACCAAACATTTACTCAAATTTAAAACAATCTTCACTAAAACTCTGTTTGTTTGAAATTAATGACCCTATTAAAAAACTAGAACATCAATTGTCATTCAAATATCCAAACTTAGTATTATAATTTGCCAATTTAGCCAATATAACTATAGCCAAGACTATGATGTCCCTTCTTTCAGTTACAAAGACCTTTTTGAGCTCCCCAAAACTTGCAATGGCCTAATTATATAATATATTCTAAAGACCACTTCCAAGCTCAAACAAAAACTATCACTATAAATTAGGTAGACCATATTATTAAAGACAACTATAAACTGTCTGGTGAACTGTTACGCTTATTACAAGATATAAGTCTAATAATTGTTTGAAATCAGATCATAGGCTAACAGCACCATGTAGTTTACTGATTCCTGATCCTTCAATCAAAACCACATATTCATTGCCTTCGATAATAACCAGTATATTATCATATTATCCTAACAGCACCATGTAATTTACTGATTCCTAATCCTTCAATCAAAACCAGATATTCAATGCCTTCGATAATAACCAGTATTCACATGCTTGTCAAAACGACTATGTCCAGTGGCAAAGACCCCCGAGTGCTGTGGAGCTCTGTTAGATGATCCTAACACCTCAGGCTGGCTTCGCCAAGTACCTGCCTTTACGTTGACTCTGGTTGAGGTGCCAGGTGGACGACCTGAAACCTGTCTTTCTATTTGCCTGAAAAGGAAGGAAAGTTCAATTCGATCAAGAAACGTTCAAAGAATACAATTGTATTTTTTTGGCATAGGAATTTTTTATTTACCATAATTCACATATCATAATCACAAACAATGTATCAATTTAACCTGCCATCATTGTACAAGCAGCAAGCTAAATTGTCCTACAAAACAATATTTATTGCTAAAAGGTTTGCCAAGCAAATGTAACAACAAACCTATCAGAGGCACACACATCCTTGCTGATGAAGCCCACGGAATTTCCATCCACGAGTGGAGGGCCTACCAGTCCAATGAACAAACCAAATAATCATACACAACATGCCAGCTAAAAATGTCCTATACAAGGGACATAGTATTGTTAAACATTTATATTGAACTTTAGTAAAATAGAGAGAGATGATATTCAAAAGTTGTCCCCTACTCTACCTTCAACATTTTTAATTGGAAGCCGATAACAAGCCTGTTTGCCATTAGTTTTGAAGAATTGCTCTTGATTTGTGCCCTGAGACTACAAATAGCCGCCATTTATTAAGGTAGACAATAAATAATACTTGCTACACACTTAAAAGAAACAGGGCCCACGTACATCCACACCTTGTTAGAACTAATTAGTTACTCTTAAGCCTATTTTTAATACGTTAATTCCTAGCATAGCCAATTAACACCAAACAATGAATCGACATATACATTATAAACAGAAAATATAGGTGCCAAGATAGATCACAAAGAATGGAATCCAAATATATACCTGTCTTTCCACAGACAATCTACGTTGTGGTCCTGGAACTCATAAAGAAAAGGGTGAGATAATTGCTTAGAAATGACTAGTACACTATTATCATTATTGGAACCCAAAAATTTTGCAACCTACAAAAATTATTAGTTGCTGCATTAATTCAAAATAATTACCTGAATTCACAGAATGATACATCTTTGCCGCCGAGGGATTACTTGATGTTTTCATATTAGCCAATACCTCAAAATTCTGCCTGCCTGGTTTTGTCTCAGGGGCTCTCTTTCCTTTATTAGCTGCTTATCATTACAAGAGCAGCATTTTCACAACTCGATACCAGAGAAATTATACTATTCACTCAATCATAAACATAGCTTATTTTATGCTCAAGGGTTAGCTCAACCAGTTGTAGACAATGTTGCTGGGCATTTGGGTGCCCAGTTCGAATCCCCTGGATTAGGCACACTAGTCTATACCAAGGAGTTTACACGGGATGCCATCCATAAATGTGGGGAAGCATCCATTGGGTTTCTCCACAAGAATTTCATTGGACAAAATAAACATAACATATTTTAATATGAAAATAGATCAGTAGCATCAGTGACCTGAAAAGCGCTGCTTCGAGATTGGCTCTCTTACTCTGAGAGAAGGCGGGACATACACGCATGCCTAAAAAGAATACATAGTAGTCTTAGATAAAGACAGAAAAAGTTTCAATCTTTAAAAAAATGTAGACATCTCAGAGTATGAAGGGTGGAAATTAAAATCTAAACGATAATAAATGCAAAATGATTTTGACCAATTAAATAGACCTGGAAAAATGGATGCTTGAGTGATTCAGCTGCAGTTGGCCTCTTGGTTGGATCCCATGCACAAAGTGACTGCAAAATTCCGTGATGTAAACCTCAAGCACCAAATATATAATAAAATAGAATGTCATAAAAACATAAGTCTGAAAAATCTGCAATGAAAGTAGAAACTACTTACAGCCATGAGATCGATTGCTTCAGCACTTGCAGATGGTATCAAGGTCGAAAGATGAGTGGAAATAAACTATGACATCAAAACTCAAACAACTTAGCATGTACCCAAGCCTCCAAAGTAAATAATTTTACGGATGAAAATCAAGGCAGGCACAAATTTTAATTGAAAGATTCAAGACAGCGTCCTTCCATGGAAGTCCAAAGAAATTATACAAGGGAAAAACAGAATACTTCAAAAAACAGTGGAGAAATTTTAAAAAAATTGATTCCAAAAACCTGAGGAAATTGATACTGCATAGAAGTTGCAAGCCTTAAGCCTTCAGACCATGTCTGGTGATTAGGACTCCCAATTACACTACATATTTTGTATATTTCATCCGCTTCACTGCATCAGTTACCATAAGAACAAATCAGTGCATGTAATCGTTGCCTAGAAAATATCCTAAAGAAAAATGTATCCCAAGAAACTAACATAGTAATTTGAAAAGCAACACTACGAGCATAAGTGCCATATTATTCTCACAAGACACTGACGTAGTAATTTGAAAAGCAAGACTACGAGCATAAATGCTATATTATTCTACCTAGAGCCTGGAAAAAGAGGACGAAGTGTAAAAAGCTCTGCCATGATAGCACCCATGGCCCACATATCTGTGATAAAATAAAATGCAGATTATTAGTATGCGAGGAGAAAATTACAATCTTATGCCTTTCCACTCAGAATACCTACCTACAGCAGAGCCATAGGAAGACGACTGGAGCAGAACCTCAGGAGCACGGTACCTGCCATCCAGAATCAAAAATAAGAACCCAAATCTACTAAAATTATGTTTTAAACCGGCAACCCAATTCTCATGCACAATAATAGTTCAGCAAAGAAAAGAACATAACACAAACATATTAAACTTACCATCGTGTTGAGACATATTCTGTAAATGGTGGCTGTGAGCAGACTTCTCGTGCAAGACCAAAATCGGCAATTTTGATAACATCTTTGGTAACTAGCAAATTTTCTATTTGTCATCAAGAAAAGAAAATGGCAAATCAGAAAATAACTCAGTAACACAACAATCTTGTACATCTGAAACACAATCAAATTATCATATATTTATACTGAACCTGTCAGTTCCCTTGACAGGATGAAATTGACAACAGGATCAAGTGCCATCACAAACATAGAAACAAACACCCTATACAAAACACCTATAAAAGCAATTCTATCAACGATAGCAATCCACAGAACTTTAACACCAAAATATCATTATCTTCAAAAACATGAAGGCCGGTATAAAAATAGCGGTACATATACTTACCAGGTTTAAGATCACGATGAAAATATCCATGTTGGTGCATATAAGCAAGAGCTTGAAACAATTGGAAGCACCAGTTCCGTACTTTAGATTCTGAAAAAAGCTTGTCATTGTCTTTCATTAACTGGTACAAGTTGCACTCCTAAGACAATAAAATAAATGAAAACAATAGCAACCCATTAAAAATAGCACTCCTCAGACAATGAAACAATTAATAAGAATAGCAAGCCTGACCCTCAAAACAGTGGTTGAATATGATTCTAAAATTTTCCACCTAAGCTTTCCATTTCACGGGTAAAGATTTCTGCATACCATGTACTCGAAAACAAAATATAAGTGGTCATTCTCTCTGATAACCTCCTTCAGCTTAACTATATTAGGATGATTCATTTTGCGAAGAGACTGGAACACAAACAACATCATTTATTAATTCGAGTAAAATAAGAATAACAAGTTTAAGTATCAGATTATGCAGAATTCAATAAAAAATCAACCTGACAAGATTTTCAGACATTTACCTTTACTTCCCTAAGACTCATACATTCCTCCCAAGAATAATACTTCCTCTTCATTTTCTTAATGGCAACCTGTAAAAAGATATGAAATGAATATGACATCAAATAATTTCCTACCAAATACCACAGCCCTATTATGTTAAAATAGCATAATCATAATAACTAATAATTATTTTTAAATAAGAACATGATAACTTTCATACTGAATTGCCATACTATTATGATAAATTAATGCCAGCTATGTCATTTCTAGTGTATAGCGTAAGGAACAAACAATTTCATTGGTTGAGCGATTAATCGCCTTCCACACAATCCCATAAGTGCCATCTCCCAGTTCCTTGATAACCTTGTACCTACAACATCATACGGTAGCAAAGAATAGTTATCAACTGTAAAATGTAAAATGATTATGGTCTAAAACAAATAGTTTAATACAATGAGAAATCATTCTCTATTATTACACAGATGTACCCATATCTGGCACATAGTAGATAACACTAAGAGAAATTAAAAGCTTACCGATCCATTGCTCTAATGGAAGGTCGCTAGAAATAACAGAGTTAAATAACTCGATCTTTTTTATTCGATCTGAAAGCTTTCCATGGGATAGAGAGAAAAATGCAAGCTATGGCATTTCAACTGACTCCATGTTGCAGCTTTCAACAAAGAAAGTCCTAGTAATGCACCAACAAATATGGTAACTGGCTGAAAACCAACAGCCATTAACGTTAACCAGCAATCAACAGCAGCTTGAAACCGCTTGGTAAGGGGACTATCTTTCCAATGAAGTCTGCAATTATTTCTTCTTATTGTTCTTAGTCCTCATTCACTACTGCACAATGCATCATGATAGGCTTGCCAGCATTTTCAGGCCTCATGTACACCTAATTTTAAATTGTCTGTGAAAATACAGGGCTCATAGTAAATTTGCATTGCGACTCAAAATCACAAGCTCATTTACACCTTTCCATGAAAACTATATCACCAGCTAACTTAAATCCAAATGTGAACCAAAGAGTTAATCCACGAGGCTGGCAAATTTACGCCTGGTATTGAACTGAAAAGTAGAAACCAAAGTGAGACTTACATATTATAAGTTTAGAAACTATATAGAAAATTATGAAAAAATAAATAGCTGATACCTTAGCAGATAGCTAGTTCTGATTTCCCAGGGTCAAACTAAGACTAGTATATGCAAATTGATAGCAGCACACAAATTGATCACTTCACATTCACTTTTAAATGCTGAGTAAGTTGAGTTAGTCCTAAAAAAACAGTCCCAAGGAAGCCATGGTCAGACAAAAAAACTTATATTCACCGAGCAAAAATAGTAATGTTTCGAGAGAGAAACAGCCCTTACCCCTGAAAATCTCCAGATGAAGTCCAAATTGTAAGACCTGCCACTGTTAAAAGACAAAAAAAAACAGTTAGAAGAAAGAAATAAAGATGCCAAAAAGATAATTCTGTGAAACAAAACCATCTAATATACTTTACAAACAAATAAACTTGAGTAAGCCATTACAGGAAAAAGGAAATAGAAATATACTTATTGATCAGCAATGAGTAGATAACACCCTTTCCAAGGACTTGCATGAGGGCTTCTGGTGTGTTTGCAGAACAAAATACTTGCAATTATGTACAGCCAATGAATGCAGGAAAGCGTAACTCGCAGAGGACACCAAATCTCCAAAGAAGAGCTTTGTGGAATGATAAACCTCGAACTTGGTAATAACCTGATCCACAGCACACGGACTCCATATCTTCCACGCACTGGATGAGCTTTCCAACATAGAGAAGGACGCACTGAACAGTCGTAAACAACTCTAATACAAAGGAAAGCAGGGGCAGCTATTAATACACAACATACAAAATGGATACAACCTTCAGCTCTCCAATAAACGAAAACGCAATTGTAGAATTCCCCAACATCCATGGATAAATTTAAGCTTGTGATAATAAATACATGCCTAAAGTGGATTTTGCGCATTTCATTCCAAATCAGTTAACATGATCAGATAGATAATTGTTCCAAACTGATAACATTACTTTGTACAAAAGGAGAGCAGGAATCAAGACAAACAAGTCAAATATCAATTTTACTGCCGACGTGGCATGGTTCAGCAGTGAAGACAATGGTATGTCAGGCCACCCACCAAATTTCAAACTCCCCTGTAGGCAAAAATAAGTAATTGGGACTCAGAAGTGAATTGCTGAAATGTACCCATGTCGCAGCAGCTTAACCAATTTTTTGCTCATGCAAGCAGAGAGAGTTTGCGGTGCCCAAGCTCTTAGGGCCAGTTGTAATGCTTCTCTTTGAACGTAAAAGAAGCACTTTCAAAAGGAACTTTTTGAAAATATCAATTCGACATGCAAACAATGAATAAATATTAAAATCCCAATGAAATGAGCTAAAGAACATACAAATTATTCTACACCGCCCAAGTCCATCAGGCATCCCTGCACTGCTACTCATCGGGATAGCCAGCCTCGGAGAAAACATGAAGTGGAATAATGCACAAGAGGCTTTTCAAATGGGATGCAAATCAGTTAGTAGAAGTAATGAAATAGAATAATGAAGACAAGAAGTTTGTCAAATGGGATACAACCATACAAGTCAGTTAGTAGATTATAAATCAAATTATCCTCCAATGATGTAAAACGTGCCAAGGCACAGATATAGCCCCCACTAGGGTTCAATTCCTCAAAAAAAGGCAGCCGTGCTACCCTGCAAATTGCCATTGCTGGGTTGTTGTTCAGGGTAAGCAGCATCCCAACTCTTGATAGGTGATGGATGCTCGCCACTATGGTGTAATATGGAAGCATCATTCAAAAAAATTATAAAACATGTGTTTGCGCCGATGGGCTCTAGATCTACAGCCCAGTATGATAGAGATGTTATCACATATATATTGACTTCATCAAGTCATCATATATTGACTAGAAAAAAATATATACAAAGGGAAAAAAATATCTCTATATATATGAAAGAGAGAAATTTGAAATATACAGTGTACACCTAATATAAAAACTGCTATATAGAGAAATAAAGAGAGAGATAAAGGATTTAGACATAAATACTACAAACTGCTATATAGAGAAATAAAGAGAGAGATACTTACAGGATTTTGACATAAATACTACAAACTGCTATATAGAGAAATAAAGAGAGAGATTCTGGATTTAGACATAAATACTACAGACATGATAATTACATAAAAATAATGTTACAGTGCCAATAATATACACACAATAATCAAAACTATATTTTTATATATCCATATCTACATACATTTAGAGTTGTGAGACTACAATCACCCTAAACTCATCTTAAATGATCAAAAAATTTACAACTCAACCCTTTTGGCGCTTGATCCAGGGTTAACATAGATCTATGTTGGGGTAAATGCATGATTAATGGCCAATATGTCATCAGAAAAATTATTAGTATCATTGTTGTTGTACACTGGGCAAACACCTGCCCCAGATTTAAAGAACTGGTAAGTGGGTACAGCAACATGGAAAATTTCAAGGAACCATGAGGCTTAACTTAGTGAATCTTTAGATATATTAAAATATCAATTCTAGATATTTTGGCAAAGCTTTTTGTAAATTGTTTTATAATTTTTATGCTTTTATACATTTTTAAAGAAAAAGAAAAAATTGACAAAACGTTTGTAAATTGTTTTATATTTTAATGTTTTTTCTACATTTCATAGAAAAACTGGCAATTTGTTTCACGTAGATTATCTAGGAAATTCGACTAATATGCATTGTGTATTAATGAATTTTATAAAAACTTTAACCTTTCATCTGGAGCTATGGATCCTGAACAAAATCACTAAATCAAGGTGCCGCCAAATATTAGCCAAAATAGCAAATATTACGCGGTAAAGATTTCTCTTTCAGACAAATTTATAAACCCTAATTTCGCCCGAATCAAAACAACAGATTTGGATGGAATTTTATACTTATAAATCTCGAATGGCCGGTACGCCATCGACCCTCCGTTTATAGACGGCTAAACGGCTAAACCACGCGATTCGGGTAGGAAATATGAAAAGCCACAGAGAAACTGAAACAATTCAAACAGAAAATCCTATAACATGAAAAAATAATAATAACAATTAAACCCTCGAAAGGTCAACATGCGGAGAGACTAAATTTCTGGAAAAATAGAGGCGACAAACACAAAAACAGGCATGGCCTTCCAGGAGAATTCAAATCAGATAAAAACGAATGTCAGATAAACAAATATGAGAACACGGATCTGAAAAAATAACCCGCATTATTTGATTTGAAGAAGATTGAAGGAAGGAATGTGTACCTTGTTGTCAACGGGCTCCGGCATAACCTCCCTCGCCACCAGGCAAAGGCCGAGATTCGATCTTTCGACCTCACCCTCCACTCGCCTCACCTCTTTTAATAATAATTTGAGAGGAAAGATTTAGAGGTATTGGGTTTCTTGTCAGACAATTTATACAGGTTGGGGTTTGGAAAAGAAAGCAGCCGGGGTTACGGGCAGGTGTTAAGGAATTATTTGTATTTATTTAATGATCCACCTCATTGTATTCTATGTGGATTTTTTATATTTATTTTTTTTTATAATGATCGACCTTATTTTGTATTTTTTTTAATTAAGAGTTTTGAAAGTAAACATTTTCTATGTTATTCTTTTGTTAAAATTCCATAGAACTTATTCTTTGTTTCTACGTTCACTTCTTTTTATAGAATATATGCTTTATTTTAAATGTTTATTTAGTGTGGAAAATTTATATTTTTTTTCAATAATTGTTTTGAGAGAATAAATTCTTCATAAATTTATATTTTTTCTCAATAATTTATTTATGGTTTTGGGAGAGTAAAACTATATTAAACCACAATTTAATTTTATAGATTATTTTCCTTTTTTCTTTTTTCTTGTTGTGTCCAATGTGTACATAGAAATAAACATGGCCACTTCATGCCACTCACAACTACATGAATATTTGGTTGAGTATGTCTCTTACATGGGAGAGGTGAAAGTTTCAAATCACTTTTTTTTATTTAAAAAATTTTTATATCATAATTTAAAGTTAATGATTTTCCATGGATCAAAAATATTTACAAGTATAAAAAAAAAAAAAAAATGATATTCACAACCCAAATGTCCCCACATTTTGACCCCTTCTTGTGAAAGCAAGGTCTCTTATGTCATCATGGCTTTGAATGTTAATAAAGCCTTTCTTTTTTTAATAGTGTTTATGGTTGGATTCTGGTTTGGTAGAAAGATCATAGCTTTTATTGCTAGGTGACTCCTAGGAAGAGTATGTTCCAAGTGATGATGTTTATGGTATTTTGTCTAAAAAAAAATTTGTGTGTGAGAAATTAAAAAACACATAAATATAGAATGATTCAAAGAATATATTAACTTTGAGTTATAGTAAATTAATAATTAAAAAAATATTATAAAGATATGAATCATATAGAAGAATAGAAACTATAAAGTACATATGTACTTCTAAACAATATTATTACATAAAAGAAAGAATACCAATAGATCAATTTAACCATTTGTATTGAAAGTCAACTTTTAAATTGATAGACATAACTTTTTAGAGGGGAGTACTTCCTAGAGCTTTTCCCAATGTCCATCTCAACTTTTACTTTGAGAGAATTTACATTGTGTTTTAAAATTCTTGGTAGATAAAATTTTCAACATTTTTTTTTATGGTTATGTGAGATAAAGGGCCATTATTTTATGAATTTATTTAGTATGTTTTTTTCTAAATTAAATATTTATTTAGGCATGGTTAAAATTTGTAGTATGTATGTTTTAAGTTGTTTTTTTATGTAAGTGCAAAAGCTTCAAAGGATCTTTTGTATTACTAAAATATGTATGTCTCAAGCTTTTTATTATGTGTAAGCGCAAAAGCGTTTAAGGATTGTATCTTTCGTTTCAGTGAAATAGAAAGTATATTTTTTTTTGAGAAAAAAATATACTAAATTAAAATATTATTTTATTTTAATATTAAATTAAAAAATAAGGTATATTTTTTTTTAAGAAAAAAATATCTTAGATTAAAATAATATTATATTTTAACATTATATTAAAAAATGGAAGATATACTATTATATTTTAACATTATATTAAAGAATGGAAGGTGAGGTGGCTACACTATTTCAACATTGGTATCTTTTATAATAGGTACTTCCTACTTACCATTCAACTATAAATTGACAATTTGTAATAATTAATAAATGAATAAAGTTATTAAATCTAAAAGTATGACATGAATTTATAGTTTATAAAATTTATAAGTAAAATTACACATTATGAATATAATTTTTTGCTTTATATTAAATTATAAATTGATAATTTGTATGACATGAATTTATAGTTTATAAAATTTATAAGTAAAATTACACATTATATATAAATTGATAATTTGTATGACATGAATTTATAGTTTATAAAATTTATAAGTAAAAGTACACATTATGAATATAATGTTTTGCTTTGTATTAAATTATAAATTGATAATTTATATTAATTAATAAATTAAATCAATTTATTAAATCTAAAAGTATGACATGAATTTATAGTTTACAAATTTTAATTATATATTGTGATGATAATGTTTTGATTAATATTGATTTTTTTTTTCTCAATTAGGAGTGAAATTAAAGTTACATTCAAAAATTGGCCATTGAGATGAATTTAATTTATTTGCAATTTTCCTTTTTAAATTTTGTTATTGGTTTAAAAAATATCATTATTAAGAATAATTATAAATTTAATTTTTTTATTGAGTATATTTCACATTATTTGAAATGTTATGTGTTTATAAATCGAGCAAGTTAATAAGAACAGACAAACTCCACTTTTTTTGTGAGTTATTTTTTGTTAGTGAGGCAAAGTTCTACTTTGATCTAGTCATTTTTCAAAATTATAACATTATAGTTTGATCGAGGTGGGTATCGATGGCCGCCCATCTTTTCCAATTGGCTCAAAATAGTTTTCAAGTAATTTTGGTAATTTACTATTTTTAGCATTTTTTAACTTCTGGGGCCATTTTGAGGGCCTAAATGAAGGTTTTTCGGGATCAAGCTTCTCATTGATAGTCGAAGGCTCTAATTGGACCCCCAAAATGAATCTCCTCAACGATACCTTTCCAACGAGCTATTGTGCACCCCAAACAGAGATCGTATGCCAAAGTTACGCCCCCGGGAAGTTGATATGTCAAACTACCCAAAACGGGGTCCACAAAACTGTTGGCTTGTAATCTTCCGAGGTTAGGGTTTTGGATTTTCTTTATGATAAAAAGGCCTTTGGAGCCTCATTGTAAAAACCATCTTCTTGCGAATGTGAGTAGCGAACACATCTCTTCTCAGAGACAAGTTGTCACCATTATAGCGAGTCTTTCACTCTGTATTTTTACAGTCTTTGTACATTTTCGCTCATTAATAAAAAAATTGTGTATTACTGTATCTCTGTGTTTATGGTTGCATCTCTGATACATTTTTGTTATATTATTGGATATCTGAGATATCTCTATACATTTCATTATTATATCTTCGTTCTCATTTTGTGCCGAAAATAATATGGATCAGTGGTATCATAGCAGGCTGCTCTTGATCGTTTTTCAGTGCATGTCCCCGACAAGGTCCGAGTATAACAAGTTGGGTCTTGAGCTTGTCTCTCTTGAATACAATCGTTCTCGCACGTCCAAGAAACCCTCCATGGTGAAAGAAAATAAAAACGACATAGCAGACGATTCTATTAATCTGTTGTTTGAGCAAGCTCTCACGCAATAGAGGGACGAAATGATGGAGAATTTTGCCCACATCCTTCAACGCCTGTCGATAACAACAAGCACGTCTTCATCAAGCGGTCACTTTGGAAGTACCTCACCTTTCAAGGTACAAGTTAATTTTGATATTCCCACATTTGAAGGACAGGTAGATATGGATGCCTTAAAAAAATGGTTAAATCTACTAGAAGGTTATTTCTTTGTCCATAATTTCTCCAACAGGGAAAAGATCACCTTCGCACTCCTTGAGGCTCTCCCCCATGTCAAACATTGGTGGGAAACTTACTTAGAGCAAAGTTCCACGGAGGAGTCTGGAATATATGGGGCCGAGCCCACTTTGGGATTTTTTGTGGACGCAGTAAAGGAACAATATTACCATGTTGTCAACTATGAGGACCAGTATATGAGATGGACCACATTGCGGCAAGAGAGGGGCCAAGCAGTTCCGGAGTTCACCAATGCCTTCCACACCTTGCGCACCAAGTTGGGTATCAAAGACTCCGAACGAAATTTGCTTCTGAAATACCATGGGGCTCTACACAGATACATCCAAATTGAAATGGATTTTCTAGACATCTCATCACTCAGTGTTGCTTATCGATACGTTGTTAAAATTGAGCAGAAATTTAGGCACCAGAACAAACGGGAATTCGGATCTACAAATCCGCAACAACCAAAGTATGAGAAATATGGCCCTAACAAATAGCTTCCTGAAAACCAATCTAAGCCACAAGAAAAGAAGGGTCACGGGAAGACGATGAAGGACATTAGATAATGGTGTGATTTCCACAAAAGCCCCTGGTACAACACCAATGAATGTCACTCAAAACAGTCATTGGTGGACGAAATCAAAGATAAGGATCTGAACCCTGATTCAGAATCTGATTTTGAAAATACTGGTAAAAGACAGATCATTGACGCAGACCCCACTGCTATTGTCGCGACCGCAGCAATTCAACCAGAAGAACCAACAGATCCTGAAGAGGGGGAGCGCCTTTTTCATTCACAGATGTGGGTGAAGGGGACCCCATTGAATTTTATTGTTGATAGTGAAAGCCAAGAGAACCTCATCTCAATAGAGGTCGTCAAACAGTTGGGATTGTCGACAACACCACACCCACAGCCATACAACATCGGGTGGCTTCGTCAAGGACAAGATCTTCGTGTCAGCCAACAGTTTTGATTGTCATACGACATCCATCCCTTCAAGGATGAAGTATTATGTGATGTTTCCCCATTGGATGTCTGTGATGTTCTCTTGGGCCAGCCATATATGTGGAAGCGCCATGTTATTTATGAGTCTCGACCCCGTAGTGTCATTGTTACTTTAGGGGGTCATCTCTACAGAATACCATAAGTAGTTCCAACTATTGTCCCACCTAAACAATGTCGCAAGGTAGTATCTCATACTACAAAATTTAGCTTCTTCGTGATCTGTTCGAAATGTGGACAAAAGGATACTGTAACCACTACAGTATCAGACCAAGCACCTTCTATCCAATAGAAACAGGTTGACAAGATTGCGGCAAAGCACAAAAATTCCTTTTGTACACAGGCATCTCATGTAGCCAGACTAGTTAAAAAGGTCCAACCCTTCCAGCCAAAGGTTCGTGACAACCTTCAACAAGCTAAGCAGCGCAACTTCTCCAACAAGGCAAGCAACTCATCAAGATGCAAATTCAACAAACGCTTTTCCCTCTACCCCGGGCACTCAATGCAATGGAGACCATTGCTTCCTAAGGAGGGAGGATTGATCCAGGTGGATATCGGTGGCCACCCACCTTTTTCAACTAGCTCAAAACAGTTTTCTGGTAATTTTGGTAATTTACTATTTTTAGCAGTTTTTAACTTCCAGGGCCATTTTGAGGGCCTAAATGAAGGTCTTTCGGGATGGATCTTCTCAATTATAGTCAAAGGATTTAATTGATCCCCAAAAATGAATCTCCTCGATGATACCTTTCCAACAAGCTATCGTGTGCCCCAAACGGAGATCGTATGCCAAAGTTACGCCCCCGGGAAGTTGATACACCAAACTACCCAAAACGGGATCCACAAAATTGTTGGCTTTTCATCTTCCGGGGTTAGGGTTTTGGATTTTCTTTATGATAAAAAGGCCTTTGGAGCCTCATTGTAAAAATCATCTTCTTGTGAATGCGAGTAGTGGACACATTTCTTCTCAGAGATAAGCTGCCACCATTCTAACAAGTTTTTCACTCTGTATTTTTACAGTGTTTGTACATTTTTGCTCATTAATAGAAAATTGTGTATTTTTGTATCTCTGTGTTTATGGTTGCATCTTTGATACATTTATGTTATATTATTGGATATCTGAGATATCTCTATACATTTCTTTATTATATCTTTGTTCTCATTTCGTGCCGAAAATAATCTAGATCGGGGTTCATCTCAGAATGGACTAGAACCTCTACAAGCAAAGTTTCATAGTCAAATTTATCATCAATGAGTTGGAACTATAACTTCTAACAAAAGGCGTTATCTAAACATTCTACATTTTGGCTTTTTTCGCCGAAATCTGGTGACATAAATTTGGATCAAATCACAATCTTTTGTTGTTTAAATTGCATTTTTGAATGCATAAATGGATTCAGTGTGTTGAAAAAAATGTGGGGCACTAGGATTATACAGACTTAGTCACTTAAATTTGCAAATCCAACAATTCCTCACCGAATTTCAGGCAAAACTAAACGGAAAAGAACCAAAACGTAGAACGTTTAGACTACGACCTAACAAAATTTCTAGCAAATTTAGGGAATAATTTCAATGGAGAAGAGGTTGATTTTATCCACTAATTAACTTACTTTGTATATAAATATATCAAGAGGCACATTTTACAATGCAGTATGGGAGAGGTGTAACAACCATAACCTTTGCATGAGCCAAACAAAAAAATTAATAATAATAACAAAATGAATAAAAGTATTTTTAATAATAAAATAATTCTCATATATACATAGTCATCTTAACCCCAAATCTAGCAAGCATCGAGAGTGATCAAATATCTTAAGGTGCAAACCTTACCTTAATTCTTTATAACCTAAAAAAAGGTTTGCACCATGAGGAATTTAATCTCTATCAATTGAAAGCTTTGAAGTTAAGATGGATCTAGGGTAATACATAAAACAAAAGCTATATAATGGTTAATTCATGTTGCTTAGTTTGTATTATAAAATTGAATTCACCTACAAATATAATACCCAAAATAAGCCAAAGTTTTACCTTGAATATAATATCCAATTCAACGAGCATTACAACAACAACATAAATTGCAATACATGCATGTCAATCTTTAATAAAAGTAGTTGTGAACCCACCTTATTCTTGACTTTAGAAGTGTAGTACCAAAATTGCCCACTAAAGATGTCGCTTTTATCTAATTTGAAGACCCCAAGCACAATAAGCTTGTTAAGTTTTTTCCCCTTGAAGTTAACCACGAATTTGTTAAATAAATGATAACTTTTGAGAAGTCTTTTAAAATACCATATATTTTTGTCCAAGTACAATGATGCACTATGTAATAAAGTTGTAAGGAATAACTTTTTAACTTTGTTTAGACCAACGTAAATCCATCTTAACTTTGGCTCTATCAAGCGCTGAGAGGGATCAAATTTATGGAGTTGAAAACCTTTTTGAGGGTGCAGAACTTGAGAAAGGTTTGCACCTCAATGGATTGGATCCCTCTTGGTGCTTGCTAGAGTCACAGTTATGATGGATCTATGTCGATTTAACCTCAAATAAATTGTTAACATCACTCCAATAGTAGTTATCTTATGAGTTAATTACGTCTAGCTTGAGTGGTTCGAAGGAATGATTGTTATCCTCTCCACCCAGGTTCACTTCCTGTAAGTGATATGTTGAGCTCTTAACGAGTATATTGTTGAAGTGGCCTTGAGCCTTATGCTAAAAAAGCCTCGAGCTTCTAACCATTTTGGTTTACCTTGGGTACCATACCCAAAATGAGGGGAAGTACCTCACGGGTTTCTTGGAGATATGTATTCCATAGTTAAAAAAAAAAGTAGTTCTCTTATGAAAAATGATGGCCTAAATTGTGGAAAATTGTATGGAATTTTTCCTTAATTAATAGTAGCCATGGATTAAAACTTATAAAAGCATCCCAATAACTTTTACTAACTTTCCCCTTCCCTAATATATAACCAAGTAGACAAGAAAAATGTTTTAATTTTTGATAAATTTGTTTACTTTCAATTAATTTTAATATATGTATATATATTTGATGTTTTACTTAAATATTACATTAAAATATTT